>KK116158.1:181028-204363 GCA_000611955.2 Stegodyphus mimosarum
ATGCCTGTGTTACGGTAATCTGAGCCACTTTCTCTCAGAAAGATCTTCCGTGGCGGCTTTCCTTCCATTAGGCAAATAGTTTTACTGAGTTTTCCCATAATGCAATGGCCCACCAGCGGCCGAGCAGTAAGAAAGATTAGATTTGGACGTACACGTTCCATAGAGCCTTTAAACCAACACTGCGAAACCATCCAACAGCAGAACCCGGTCCAGGAGTTCAACCCCTGTACTCTCACCTGGGAGAAGATGAGCACCATCGGTCAAAATTTACCACCTATGAGTCATACGGGCTGCCCGTCGCCAAAGGACATTACCCAGCAATCCCGGGACGCCACTCCGGGTTACTAGAACCTTAAGCTCTAGGACCTGCCAGACCCACGGGCCGACCGATAAGCGATCTTTTTGGGGCCTTTCGAACCACCAGGTTCGTTATTTGTATACCCAATAGCCGAAATTGCCTAGGTACAGCAGATCCTAGCCAATAGCTTTGAAGAGTTCTCTACGTCAACCCCGGGCAGGGGACGAGCGGTAAAGTCGCTGAGCACTGGTAATTCAGTCTGATGTTCGACATGGGAACGAGCTGGCTGCATGGAAGTTTTCATGGTTTCCTCATGTGCAACATACATACGAGCAAATTTACCTTAGGAAATTTGTAGAGTTCTTAGGTTATTTAGAAGCAGGAAAGATGAAAAATGAGCAAAGCCATCGCTGGGACTCGAACCACGTACTTATCGAATACGCGTCGAGCGTGCTGGCCACTACGCCACGAAGGCATTCCAAGAAGGCAGGAGAAATATCTTATAAATTCTCCACGAAGCCTCCCTCCCTTTAGGCAGTTAACCCTCTGGTGCTTTGCCAAAATCAAACAAACCTAGAATCCAATAAATGAATAAACTCCTTTCCTTTCACTCTTCATGGCGAATAGCTAATTTTCATAGTTCTGCCATTCGGCATAGCATAAGATTTTTATGTTTCTTTCAAATTTTAACTGCTTAACAAACTTCACGATTTTAAAGCAGTAAATACGCTTCTTAGTAACTTTAATTTCGTTTTGAGTAATGTACATAACTTATATAATTCAAAACATATTTATTTTACAATATATTTTGTTAATAGTTTTTAAGAGCATTTGAAACATTATTGTAATTCGAGAAAGCATTTCAATAGAGAATCATTCGTTTTAACATATAAATATTTGAATCGATGCAATCGGTAAGAAAAGAAAAAGTAATCAGCTCTAGATGAATTACTATATGAAATATGAAAAACTGTATTTATCTACTTGGTTTCTTCTTAGAGAGAGCTAATGATTGATGATCTTATTTTGTAATAATAATAATATTAATAATAATAAATTCTAAACGGCCTGACACTTAATTCATTCATCAAAGCCTATTGGTTAATTAGCCTTCTAATCACTGAGAGCGCTGTTACAGGAACGACTGAATGACACACGTGAGAAAGAGAAAACTCTGTCCTAAATTTGATGGAAAATATCGAAGGAGACGGATCCGAGTATCTGCCACACCTTTCGCTTACTATCGAACTCTCCAAAGGATTTTCTAATAGATAGTATTTTAAGTATTCCATGATGCAAAGGCACTACAAACTTGCAAACATTTCTCCAGAATTAGAACCTTTCCCCAGGGCTATGGAAGCCGAGGTATGCTTCGTACATAATGTATGAAGAATGTAGTACTTTGCATTTAGCAGAAAATTTTCACAAATTTTTGCACCATTACATTACGTTTTATGCTACTATGCATTTATCATTCACGCAACATAGCAAATAGTTTTACTTGATGAAACATAAGATCTTTAATTTATTTACTGTGTGACATCCCAATTAGGCAATTTTCAGATGGCTGAAATTTGAGTGAAAGTAAGATTACCTTTAAAACTTTAATAACTGAATTTTAAAATTTTAATTGTATTGTTCAGCAAATGTGCCAGTTTAAAAGCAATAAACTCATTTAATAATAATTTAAATCTTTATTTTGTTTTCTTAATAACATATCTAACAGATATCGTTTAACCATTTAAATTGTGATACAACCAACTAATAACTTTCATAAACATTTACAGCATAACTAGAATAAGAGGATATGTTTCAAATGACGGACATTACGTACGTCGGTAGAGAGTTGACTGCGTTTTAATATTAAGTTTATTTTCTGTGTCAAACATTTAGCAGTTTTGGAGACAGTAAAATCTTATTTTAAAACATGATAAAATAAATTCATAAAAGTATACTATTGCTACCCCTTTAAGTACTTTGAAATATTGTCAATATTAAATTAAATCGAAGCCTGGTTGCTTTCAGACGTATAACAGAACTTTACTAACTATATTAATTAGTTTTTAATCTAGAGATTATAAGAACAAAATCTGATTGCTTTCAGATTTTATATTACCCGCAAATGACGTTTTTTTCATTTACAAATACATACACGTTTCGAGAGAATTTAGGCTAAAAATATTTCAAAACAGCATAGATTTAGAATTTCCGGTACACAGTCTGGCGCGCTGGAGATGAAAATATTTTACTCCGCGCAGTGTGTTGCCACTGCTAGCTTTCAGTTTCTTAATCAAATATTCTTTAAAGTTAATAAAATATGAAACAGATAATAAAACAATTCAAAATTCAAGATTCGAGCTTCCAGGTGTGTATATTCTGGTGAAGGACTACGCTATTTAAAATTTGATGGCTCTAGATATCGTTGTTTTTTCACAATGCGAGATACATGCCTACATTCATGCAGATTCTTCATTATTTAATTTCTTTAAATATAACGCAGGGAAAAAATATGTAGACTCATTAGGTTATTCGGAAGCAAGAGATGTGAAAAATGAGCAAAGACCTAGCCGGGACTCGAACCACGGACCTCTCGAATACGCGTCGAGCATGCTGGCCACTACACCACGAAGGCAGGCCAAGAAGGCGAGAGAAATACCTTTAAAGGGCGACAGGGGATTAAGGTATCCGATCGCCAAATCCCAGTGGTGGAGAATCACCATCCACCACGTTTTTTTAGTTCGGGCGCCACTTGTAGAGTTATTAGGATTTTATTTCGAAAGCAGGAGATATGAAAAATGAGCAATGCCCTCGCCGGAACTCGAACCCCGGCCTTTCGAATACCCGTCGAGCGTGCTGACCACTACAACACGAAGGCATGCGTAGAAGGCAGGAGAAATACCTTATATACTTCCCCTTTTAAAGGGCGACTGGGGAATAGGGGACCTAATCGCCAAATCCTGGTGGTGGAGAATCATCATCCACCATATTTTTAGTTCGGGTGCCTCTATGGAGACATTAGGATTATTTTGAAGCAAGAGACTTGAAAACGGGGTCTCGAACACACTTCGAGCGTGCTGACCCCTACACCACGAAGGCATGCGAAGAAGGCGGGAGAAATACCTTATATAAATATTTGGCGGCAACAATTTGAAAAGTCATACAGCCGCTTATAACGATTTGACGCAAAATGCCGTTTTGAGACTAATAGCACTTCTGGCTTAACGCCCCTTTCGCCTAATAAGGAGGCTGTGTTGGTCAGTCAGTGAAAGTATACTTTAGCTTCCTTTCATTAAATATATAAGAAGTCTAAATATTGGGATAAGGTTTACAGAGGATATTATATTTTTTGGAGCAGGAAACACGAGAAATCAAGTATGACTTCACCAGGATTCGCAACTTTGTTCTTTCAATTGCCAGCTAGACTTGCTACTGTTTACACGGACTCTGCAAGAAAGAATACTGTAACTTCTTACATGTTGTCTTAAACTAAAAAGGCGACAGAGAAGAAGCATGGGACGAAGTCAACGAAATTCACGTGATGGGGAGTTATCATATACCACATTTTAGTTCGTGTACTGCTGAAGCGTGAATCCTGTTAAGCTTTGTTCACACGAACGTTTTGTCGTCATAAAGCTTTCTGGTTTAAGGCGTAAGTCCATTCACACCTGTTTAGCAGGGTTTAAGCCATAAGTCAGGATTATTCATAGGAAAAGGACTCTCCTCCGTTATCATGTGCAGATGTGCAAACTGCCTGTCGTTACCTCCTGCCTGATGAAATCATCGGTTATGCGGATAAAATTCTAGGCAAAAACTGGAGAGAACTCATAAATAAGGTTACACTGAATTTTGAAGACTACATTTGTGTTCTACAATACGCGGAAAAAATTAAAAATAACTTCGAAATAATGAACAAGACGTACGCTGGCTTCACAACCGATCCAAAGAATGTAAAACAGCCTTCAAAAGTATATCATCACAAGAAAGGAACTGCTGAAGGACTACTTGAAAGTAAGTGTGAATCTTTCGACAATTTAAGTCCTAACTACGCACATCTTTCTTCTGATAAATTATTCGTGCAAAAAATATGTAAAATGATTCCCAATAATGCAGTTGATAAAATGTGCAAAACTGTCACTGATAATACTCTAATTATTAATGATAATTGAAATGTGTTTAATAGTAATAATACAAATACTTCTAATGTTAATGTAAAATTAAACGTTTTTTATGTTATTGCAAATGATAATAGTGCTATGACTGGCATCTCAAAAAGATCTAAGTCTAAACAACCTTCTAAAAAAGTTAGTAAAAGCTCTCTAAAAAAGATTCAAGATGCTGATGGTTTCACGTTGCTAAAATACAAATACTAGCCAAATGCCAAAATGCAAATACTAGCAATGTTATGGGCATTGACTCTGACGATGTAATAGTAGTACAAGTATCCAAAGTAAAACCAATTATAACTAAACCTACCATTAAATTTTCAGAATTTTTGAAAACATTGAAAGATAAAACAAACCTAATCTTCGCAGGCAGAGTGTCTGGGGAATTTTTAAAAATCTTTCCCAAATTTGAGGATGATCACCGTTGTAGCACTCGATACTTGGAGGAAAAAAAGGTGTATCACTACTTAATTACAAACAAATACAACCGGCCCATCAAGGTCGTAATTAGACGACTACCAATTGACTGTCTGGTCGGCGACATTACGGATGAACTTAGTAATCTTGGTGTCCAGGTTTGCAAAATTTCACAAATGCATCGATTAAAGAGACGGGCGCCTATGCCTTTATTTCAGCTCCATCTGGAAAATATTCTCGGAGTGGAAAACATTCATGATTTGAAATTGTTTATGCTTTTCTATGTTGAAATTATTGAGTACAAAGTGAGTGGGGGTGTTGTGCAGTATCACAACTGCCAACACTTCCACCACAACTCAGATATGTGTAAGCTTCAACCTCGTTGTGTCAAGTGTGCGAGAACGCACAAAACTAGTCACTACATATCCAAAAAAACAGAGATAGTTAAGAGCTGCAGCTGTCTTTAGACAGGGCATACAGCCAACTACAGTGGTTGGTTGCCCCAGATTTCAAAATCTAACTAAGTATAACCAAGATTTCGACGAAACTACCAGAATTAAACCTAACGAAAGAAATGTGGATATAACCAACTCATTGCAAGCAATACCAGGAGTTACATATGCTAGAGTTACTCAAAATAAAAATGTGAATAGCAGAAGTGAGACAAAATGAAGGAATGAACTTAAAAATCATAGTGACAATCAAAAATCTAACAATCTAACGGTCTTAGACTGAACGCTTTTATGGATATTTTCAAACCTTTTTAAGGGGCTAATACGTTTAAAGGTTTTACCCTGTTGAATATAATTTCCAAAATATCGGCTAAAATGCCTGAAATTAATGCGGTTGAAAACGCTATTTATAAACTCTTTACACTGTTCAATCTGTTCGAAACAATTTTCGTTGTTAAAAATGTTACTAATGAAAACTAAACACGTAATATAAGTTACAATTATAGTTCTTGTTTACTTTACATCACAAACTCTCCTTATCTACTTCTCATGTATACCTTTAAATAATAATTACATATAATTACCCTGATGACTGCTCCTTCTTACATTGTAAAGTACCGGATCAGTTTTGCTGCTTTTACTCTCTCTATTTTTGATATTTATGTTTATATAATCTACCATGCTATTTATGTAATTTATTAGATATGTCTTTGTCTTATTGCCAGTGTTATTGCTTTAAAACTCTCGATTCTTGCCGAAAGACTTCCACTTAATTACACTATATTTTATATTTAATTTATTTTACTTTTCAGTAACTTTAGTCATCAGTTCGCACAGCTTTCAGCCAGATGCTTATTTTGTTTTTGAATAACTGAATCTTATTGAATCTCTTCCCCCCTGTCGCAAACATTTTTATCAACCCACTTCCTTTTCGGCATATTATTTATGATCTTAATCGATTACGTTTCTACTATATTCAAAATTGCTCATAAATAGTTGCAGTTACTCTCTTGCATATGTATTAGGTCTCAATTTTGTTCGATAAGGGGTAGAGGCCTTCGACTAAGGTTCCCTGGTGTTTATACCGTTCTCCAGTGAAAGAGTGCCATAAGTCAGGGAAGGGAAATTTGCGCATACATAAATATCTAGAAGACTCGGCGAAACTGTTGACCGATGTTTCCTCGCTGTGCTTGGTCGGCTGCTGTACCAAGTGAATAAAGCTGAAAAGTTAGAACATTCAGGCAAAATCCTTAAACCAGTTTTTCTGGTACAGCAAGGTATGGTTGCTTAACAAAGAAGCTCGTAAAAGCATTATGTAAACAAAGCTTCATTCAAAGGCAGGAAACGACAGTCATGTCGTCGCTGGGATTCAAACTCTAAATCTTCCAACTGCTAACTGAACATGCTACCACTTACACCTCGAAAATACATAAGAGGGGCACATTTTTGGGGGGTAACAATAATTGCTGGCAAACTAATTTAATATTTTTAGTTAAATGGTCAATTACTTAGCGTTAAAAAACAATAATAATTTCAAAAAATTAACTTAGTTTCAACAATAGCGGAGTTATAACACCAGATTATATGTCGTGCTTTGAAACCGTAATCTTTAGTTTATTGATGGTGCAATCGATCAAAACAAACACATTAATGTTTTAAACTGAAATTTTAAACCATCAATGCTGAAACTACTCTCCAAAAAATAGCAAATTAAGATAACGGTTTTAAGTATGCTTCTGTGGATATGTAGCCCACTAGCGGCCGAGCGGTAAACTCGCTGAACACTGGTAGTTCAGTCTGAGGTTCGAATCCTGGCGAATGCTCTGACTGCATGGGCGTTTTCGTCATTTTCCCCATATGTAAAGTGTATACGAGCCAGCTGCCCTTAGAAATTCCTCCACGAAGCAGATAACCCTCGTGTACTTTGTCATAATTAAATGAACCAAAGCAGACCTATGGATGCATAAGTTATATTTAACTTACTCTTAAAACTCCTCTTTGAAATTCTTCTTAAATACTCCTTACTTTAAAACAGCTTTTAAAAGTACAAATCTAGAACTCTAGAGAACGAGATAAAATTTGATTAAAAGTTTATCAATACTTCACGTCTTTTAATATACAGTCTTCAATAGTCTGAATGAGTCTTCAATAGTCTCCTTACACTACTAAGAAATTTATCCACCAATACTAGCGGCATTTCGAGAGAAACAGTGCTTAAATATGTTTTATCTAAAAAGTGTGTTTAATGTCTAAATAACCCAGTTTCAACTTTTCGCAACTGCTATGCATGAGCGTTAGCAAATACAAGAAAACATTCCTCAAAACAAAATAGGCCAAAAAGTAAAGAGGGCTTAAGAAATAAACTGCTTTCCTGATTAACTCCCAAAGCAGTTTTTTGAATTAAGCATTCTTCCACTATTTAAACTCTGCTAATTTGCATTCTGGCGAAGACGCAAGAAGAATTAGAAACTTACAGAAAAGAATTAGCATAAAAATCACGTGCTATCTGAAATAAACCTGGCAGATGTGCATTTTTTGTCCTGAAATATACAAAACACCTTTTTTTTCCATATTTAAACACTCTTGATCATCTTTAACGAGAAATAGAATATAAATTTTGTAAAATAAAATAATTCCGTAAAGCAATGATTAAAATGGGTCATACAATATGAGTGGAGCAGAATAAAGTCAAAAATAACAAATAAATTCTTGCCATAAAAGATTAAATTATATTTTGTAAGGAAACAGAAATGAATAAAACATTACAAAATTTTGAAAAGTAGGCTTTTGGATATTTATCTGATGTAAAATTAATTGTCTAATTACTTTTTAACATGATATATTTAAACAGAAGATGTTAATTTTTTAATTCTCCTTTCAAAAACAAAATGGTACGCTTTAATCGGGACAAGATAAAGAAACATATGCAATGTATGCAGGTGTATGTGTATATGTATGTATGTACGTATATGTGTGTGTATATGCACACAGTTACCTACATATTCACATGCATACATGAATACGATAATCCACATACACATGCATATATACATACATTTCTGAATCCGGTCCTGATAACAGAAAAGTACCGAAATATTAACATTTATTTTTTTAAAAAAATATTTAGCATGAAAAAACGACTGTAAACAAATGCATACTCTAATGAAATTTACTTTTATTATTTTATGTTTAATATATATAAAATTTTTGAAATTATTGTTTGAAACAAATAATATATGGTCACTTTTTGAGACACTATTTGCTTTGATCATTAATGTAATTAATAAAAGATTTTTAATGTACTTTTGAATTTTTACGGAAATTTTTTTTTACTATACATAAAAATTACCATTCCTGGGGGAGAAGGAGGATTTTTTTTTTATTGAACATATCTAGCAGCAGAAGATAAAAATCGTGTATTTTATTTCTGTCAGTTAAAGAAAGCAGTTTCTGTTGGAACATTTTTATTGCTGAATTTTTTGCATATTATCATTGAAATATTTTAATTAAGGTACTTATTACTACTATACGATAATGATTCGTAATGATTATACAGTCATTAGGATTTGTTTTAAACAGAAGCCATGAAAAATGAGCAATACCCTCGCTGGAAATCGAACCTGAACATCTCGAATATGCGCCAAGTATGCTACCATTACACCAAGAAGGCATGCAGAAAGAAAGGAGAAAATATTTTGTATACTTCCCCTTTTAAACAGCGACTGGGGATTAGTAGACCAAATCGCCAAATCTTTGTGGTGAAGAATTACCACCCACCATATTTTGTTTTTGTTTGGGCGCCACTTAAGAATTATCAGGTTATTTTGAAATAGAAGACGTAAAATATTAGAAGTGCCCTCGCTGGGACTCGAACCTGGACCTCTCGAATACACGCCGAGTGTGCTACCGTTACACTACGAAGGCATGCAGAAAGGAGGGAGAAAATACCTTACAATTACGTTTAATAAAGATTTCCGCTAGTATTGCTGTTCCAATATAATAAACAGTTTATCGTAGAGGTGTTTGTTTCAGATGATGGTGTGCGTTCAACATTCTGCAATAAGTTGACTCGCGTAGTCCCATTTCGAGAGCATTCATGAGTCATAACGGGAAGCATGATGAATAACATGAACAAGAGTGTATGAGATACTACGAAGGGTCATGAACATGGTCGAAAGGGCACTACATGGTTTCTTTGGAACCGGAACAGTCATCAGCGTGATTTTATAAACAATAAATGGCCGTATGCAGTGAGCAAATTGGATTTTTATTTAACAAGATTAAGAATTTTAGCATGGAAAATTAAGTTATCAGTGTTATATAACCACTGCAAATCTCACGAGAGCTATCTGCTCAAGGAAAGGATAGTTACACGGTGGACATTTTAAACATGAGAAATGAAACTGATGAGTAGAATTAGAGCAGTGCCGTGGCTTTCAAGAACTTCAATTCAGCAAGTGTCCAGCTTGATAATGAACAAATCGAAGCATTACTTTTAATTAAAAAAAAAAACAGTATTGGCAATTGAGGACAGTGCATAAAGATTACGAAAATTCTTAAACAGTGGGTGTTCTAGAGATTCACTGATTGCAGAAACGTTTGATAATGCTCCAGGACTTATTGCATCAAACTACGCAATTTTTGATACGAGGAAAAAAAACCTGCATGGTTGAACTGCAACAGGCTGTCCATGGGTGGGTCCACAGCAGCGTTAAAAAACACTTTTCTACAGCCATCTGAAACTTCCGGGAAATGATAATACTGCAGCCAAATGGGTATAATTATCTGCAACACTTACGTATGTATTCCGGCACTTAAAATTCTGTCCCTTTACTCGTCTTATATCAGATAATCACTGAATAATTCAGTAAAATCAGAAATTATTCATTTGGTACATATACAACAACTGCAAAATTTATTACAGGCATAAATTACTAAATTTTGCAGAATCTTGTTTACGTTAATGAAACCGCTAAGGTGTTGAAAAATATGTTTTCGAGAGTACTGATGGCGCGATATTTTCATAAGCGGAACCCCACTGGAAGACTGATTTTATTTCGGAGGTGTAGTAATACAGTGTAGTGTTCGGGGTTCAAAACTACAGGTAAATAAATATACATATTTTTAGTAGTTCAATTTTGATATTAAAACTGTCTATTGATTTTATCACAGAGTAATTTTTAAATCGAGTATTTTTTAATTTTTTTGGTTTAACTTACCTGTAGAAAATGGTACATTTTTATAAGATAGTTGACATTTTTATAATAAATTCAAATAATAATTTGTATAAGTGTTTTCTCCATTAATGTAATAAATATAAGACACTTCTAAAACTGTATATTTTGTGTATCGGTTACTAAATAATCGTTCGTCTCTTTCCTGTAGATTTGCTACATTTTAGTATTTCTTACATATTCTAATATTTCTTACATACAACAATTAAAAGTGTCCAAAACTGCTACCTGATGCAAAAATACATAACACGTTATAAAATAGATAATACTAAATGCCACAAGTAAAAAATTAATTTCGAGCTTTTCTTAACAAATGCTTACAACACCAAAAAAAAAAAGTGTTAGTCCCAAAAAGCCAAAACATAACTTATAAAATGTGCACCAAACTAATAAATACAAATTTTAACGCATAATTTAAATATCTATAACAAATATTTATCTTCTCCTTACCCAGAGCCGTCTTACAACGGTAGTAGTCATAAGCAACAAAATAGCAGATACAAGAAGTAATCCTGCAAACAAAAATTTCACATGCCTGCCTAAAGATTTCATATTTCTTCACTTTAAAAATTCTTATAAAAATAAACACATAAATAATTTATCGCATATAGCTATTTTCTGTGTGGAGTAAATATCCTAGGTAGTTCTAGGTGCGCGAGTTTCAAAACTGTAAAATTACTCCGACTAAAAATACGTCAAATAAATGAACACAATCACATGTTTATTTGACAGTGTAACTTGTTTTCGCGTCACTCTTCTGAATATACTAAGAAAACTAAGAAACTAAGAAAACTCCAGGATGGTGAATGCATTAACAATGAATGCGATTAAAGATAGGACAAAGAACGCAGATAGGTTTATTGCGTTCAACAAAGATAACACAGTAAAAGGTAAAGAATGTATCAGCTTCAGATGCCGATAACCGAAGGTATTTGCTTAATGATATGCTTGCTTCACTTACATCAGTAGAAAAGTAGTAACTTTAAAAATTCTCAAATTGACCCTTTTAAGAGACAAATTTCTATTGTGAAATGCTTCATGGCGCTTAAAACTTTCCTTGTGACTGTTAAAAACTTTTGTATCTCCTTTTTAATTTTGTACTGTTTAATGAAATAATTTAACATTAAAAAGGGCATATTGATTGCCTATATGCAGAATTTTATATCTTCCGACGCCGCAAAATGCTTTTAAAATACTGGCTGGTCATAAATATTAAAAGCATTTCAGTTATAAAAAATCTGATGTGGACACCACGTGACTTCCTTTTACGGTCTGTTAAATTATACATACTTTTTGCTGCCTTAAACATATTTCCTCGATTTTCTCATAGATATATTTCTCATTCCACTACTTCAGTTCTTCCTTCGCGGCAAAGCAAAAATACATAATTACTCAAAACATCTTCATTAAAAGTTGTAAAATACAGAAAAGCATAAAACACCAAACATAATTAAAACAGTTTCGCGAATAAACTTAAGTTTTTTAAGCAAAAACCAGCAATTCGACCAGCGGGCAAGACGGCAGATTTCTCGATCCACAAAACTGAAAGTTTACTTTTGGTTCCACTCGGCAAAAAGACATTCAAAGTGCAGAAACTGACTGAGTTCACTATTCTATTGAGTTTCAAATGTAAACAAATGGTGGTTCGTTAGGCTTAACTCCGCACTTAAAGTTTTAAATTTTTGATAATCCTACAACTATTGCATGCAGATTAACTAAAAGCATAAAACCTTAACCGCAACATAAAATCTACATAATTCAATCAGTTTGAAAGCAAATAAAATGCATAATGTATCAACATACAAGAATAAAAATCTAAGCTCAACGAGCCAGGTAACAGAGTAGGAATATATATACATACTATATGATTGATGCAGCCGATTGCAACGAAAAAGAGAGATGCACAGCTACATGTTACAGCAGTTCCATATACAAAATTTCAACGTTCTACGGCTACTCATACTTGAGTTATGCGAGATACATACGTACGTACAGACGCCAAGAAAAAAATCTCATCTGAATCCATTTCAAATCCATTTTACAATCCTTTTTGGTTAAAGCAGTTCTTTATTCTATCCATACTAACAGATGTCATCCAAAAACATCGTTCAAATGGTTTCCAGAGTGGTTGAAATGGATATTTTCGTTGAAATAATGATACCCGAAATTTTTCGCAATTACGCTACTTCTTTTGCTTCGCACAAGGAAGTAAAAAGGCATGTTGATTGCTGTATGTATAGTTTTATACCTTATGGTATGTAAAATGCTTTTAAAATACTGCTGGTAATAATTATTAAAAGAATTTCAATTATAAAAAAGTAGATCGAATCTGTACAACGTGCCTTTATCCGGACAGAAAGAATGTACATTTTATTGTGAATTCTTTCCTACACAGGCTTACAAGCAGGATTATCATATTTTAGGAAAACTAATGCAGGATAATTTATGGAAAATAAATTTAGTGTTAGATTTAATGCAGGAAGTTAATATGAAAAAATAAAAACAAATGGAAAAGCAAAGTTACTGCATCAACTCCATTGAATGCATACTCCATTGAAATATAAACTACGATCTACAGAAGGTCTGTTATAAGTATGAACATGCTGTAAAGTGCATGAAAACCCACCAAGATCTCATAAATTACCTAATTTTATCCTAAAATATCTAAACTCCAAATAGAAATATTATTAAAGTACCTTACTCCTTTTCTATAATTTATAATTTTTTTCTTTTTTAGCTTTCATAAACAATCTTTTAAAAGTCTCGGAATTTTTTTATCCAAGACATAACGAACATTACGAATCCAAGGCTGTCTGGGCATCTTCTCATTTAGTAACCCTAGTTACAAGATGCCCAGTACTGACTTAAGCAATCCCAGATTCGTAATTAATCTGGGGTTATGTCTTGAGTTGAAGAAAATTCTAGAATATTAAATGAGCGATTATGAAATATGAATAGGAAGGAACTCTTAATTGGTAGAAGAAAAGAAAAAGCTCACATAAATACAATAACGTTTAAGTATTCTGAAATACATTCTCTAAAAAAAATCGACGCACCAAGAAGGAGTTGTTCGATGGAGACAAAAATTGGTGGATAGGAAGATTATGTACAGAATAGAAAAATATTAAAATTTTAGAACAATTTAATGATTTATTTCAGAGTTACATAGTTACAAAGTAACGAGCTCACTAAGATGTTGACTCACCTCTAGCTTGGATGCAAGCTGCCACATGGCGTGGCATAGACTGATAAAGTTCCCGGATGGCAAGAATGGTCATCGAAGACGTGTCTGGGGACGCCCAGAGCAGCGTGCCGATCCTGCTTTCACTATTTCACGCCACACAGGCTCTCAACCAGGACTTATGGTCTTTTGGCAAGAATACCTGTGGTATTTCTTGCCAAATTTCGCTCCAATTGTTGGGCTAGGTCATCGAAATTGCCTGGTAGATGCAGTCGCCTTCCCATCATATCTCAGACATGCTCGATGGGAGAGAGATCTAGTTGGCCAAGAAAGTATTTGATAAGCTGTAAGAAAGTTCATAGCAACACGTTCCGTATGTGGTCTGGCATTATCTTGCTGAAAAATAAGGCCAGGGTACTGCAAAAGGAATGATAGCAAAACAGGTCTCAGAATGTCGTCGACGTACCGCTGTGCTGTAAGTGCATCTCCAATGACGGCCAAAGGGGTCCGGCTACCAAGGGAAATGGCACCCCAGACCATTCCTGGTTGAGGGCCTGTGTGGCGTGAAATAGTGAAAGCAGGATCAGCACGCTGCTCTGGGCGTCCCCAGACATGTCTTCGATGATCGTCACGACGCAGTTGGAAGCGGGATTCGTCGCTAAAGACTATACGTCCCCAGTCAGCATCATTCTAACCTGATCGGGACAAAGACGAATGTAATTTGGCTAGATAACGTCTGATCGTTGGATCAGGAGCTGAATCAGGCGTTGTGACAGCTGATCTGACAATCACTCTGTCCTCCCGATCTGTTGTGGCCCTAGGTCGACCGCTACCATCATGAGCCTGAAATCTGCTATTGTCCACCTATTCTTGCCATTATCTTCCAATCACCGCATCGCTTCGACTCATATGGCGAACGATTTGTCCAAACTGCCTCTTTCTATCCAATGAAACGACCTCTTTCAAACTCTGACAATTGCTCGTAATGAGTTCGAATCCTGCGGCGAGGCATTTTTTCAGTCGCTGAAAGGTGTCCTAAATCGCAATGCAACAGATATTTTTAACAACAGCTTCGTATATTCATCTGTCGGATGCCCAGTTCAGATGCGATGGAGATTGCACTATTCATTCATTGAACACCAGATTTTAATCACTTGTATATTTGGTCAAACTATTTATGCATACGAGATTTCAAAGCAATCGGATGATTCTTTCTTGGTGGGTCAATTTTTTTGTTATAGAGTGTATTTTCATCTAAAATTATACATTTTTTAGGATTCAGTAATATTCAGTAATATTCAGTAATATTTAAATAATTGTTTTTTTATGTTCTACATCAGTGGTCTTAAACTACCGGCCCCAGGGCTCGCATGCAGCCGCCAAACCAATTTTATGCGGCCCAAGAACACATTTTATTTATATATTTGTTATAAATAGGTTGTGAAATTCTACCAGTGGGAGAAAAAGTTTAAATATTAAGTTCTAGGCGGGAGCGCGAGCTTCGGCTTACCAGTTATTGCTGGTTAAACGTGGCGTAACAGCTATTATTCTGCTGCCACTAAATTTATCAACGCTCTGTTAGGAAACAGAATAGTCTGAGCCCTGTAGCGTAATTCTACTACTTGTTAATATCTTCAAATTTTGAATTTGGTTCTTACTCTTTCAGTTACCGCGCAAACAGAGGCGTAGTGTGTTAGTGTCGAGTTGAAGCATTGTAAATAATTTAAAGAGTGTAATAAAGGATAATTTTAACCCTTCTTCTGTGCAGTCACTACTCTTCAGATTTCACACAAAAGATAGACAGGATATCTTACAGATTTATCAAATTAAAATTTTTTAACGTAAATAAATAAATAAACTCACTATTTTTTCATCAGCTTTCATCAGCTTTAGCTTGAAATTCGGATACAACCTCGGAGTAGGTATCTCGGAAGTGATAACATTGGCGTCAACAGATACACAATTTTCAGATTCTTCTCTGACGTCTACTTCTTCTTCCTCAATGATTGGCCCCTCTAGAGAAATAGCCAGTCCAGCCTTACGGAAGCAACTGGTAATGTATAATTATGTAACTTTTCCCCATGCATCATTCATTAAACGTATCGCTTTGAGTATATTTAATGAACGTACGCATTCGAGGTTCTTCCTATGATCTACTGAGAAGCATCAAAATCATCAAGTGCTTAAGAAAGTTTGATTTAAAACTTCTGATAATCTCTTGGTCCATAGCCTGGATGACGCTAGTAAAATTTGATGGTAAAAATTAAATCCTGACTACTGTTTAAGTTAAAAATAAGGCCGCCGTCACGCGCTCGGAGGATTTATGGCTCATCACTAACTTTCGGTTGACTTCAGAACGTTAACGAAATTTTCGCAATAAAGATCTGGAGAGCTGGAAGTCAACGAAAATTTTATGAATCGCAAAAATATTACTCGCTGTACCCGGGGTTTGCTGGTTAAAACCGATTTATTCTCCCATAGACTTAACATTGTGCCAACCAAGTATTTTCAATTTCCTCGTTACCCTTATAAGCGAGTTGTACTGTATGTTCAATAAACAGATGCAAGTAAAAAAACGACTTATTGTTAACATGTATGCTTGCACTAAAACATTTACAGTTCAATTGCAGTTACGAGAAAGCAACTTGAATATATTTCTATATTTTTCTACACAATAAATCCTGCCATAATATTTCAAATGTGATTCTCAGAAACAGGCAAGAAATACAGCATTATTAAGATAAGAATTTGAAAAATGATGTTTTGATTTTAGTGATTTCTAGCCCAAATTAACATCGTTTTCATTACCATTAAAATGAAAGTAAACAACGCACTAGAAAAAATTTCAAGTGAAGCTAATTAATTACCACTGTGATGCAAATGTTATTCAAGGATTTGAAGATACGAATTTCATTAAAAGTTTATTCATACTTGTTTACAAAATACCCTCAGTTATGAATTATGCATTATGAATAACATCGTTGATCGGGTTGTTTTTTCTGCAGTTTCAAGAAGTTCTAGAGAAAAGAACTGGATAATCACTTACAATTAGTGATAACGATAGTTTCTAGTAATTTTCTCTAAGACTGAACTTTATCAGAATAGACGTACGGCCAAATGTAGTTAGAAATACAGACATTTATAATAGTTTACGTACAAATATATGTATTTCTTCATCACGTGTCGAAGAAAAATTTAATAAATCAGAGAAAGAGAGTTATCATTATTTATTCTGAAGCTTTATTCCACTCCGAATTTTTTTTAATTTGGGAAGTTTAAATAAAGTTTGTTTATTTTTCGTTCGTGGATAATTCAGCATGTTAAATAATCTGAAATACAGTCAATCTGAAAATTTAATATTTGGCGTCAATACATCTGATTTACGAAGTTTAACCAGCAGAAATTTCTTGCTGCTACCAATATTTAGAATTCAGTTTTTATTTCCGTTTTCTTTATTATTTTTTATTATATTTTGATAAATATCATTTTTAAAGTACTAAGCACCTAAACAAAATAGAAAATAGGATTTCACCGAAAGAAAGAATCTCTTAATTTCAGCCAGGAAAAAAAAATATGAGTTTGGGAAATAAAAAGTAAATATAGAGAAAAATATTGTGAAAAATACTATTGGAATTATAGAAATAAAATTTCAATTAAACCATATTCGAGGCAAATTTTCCAAACATACAGCAGACTAGAGATGGAAGATCCACTCCGGGATTGATTCAAAGAACAGATTCACTTTACTGAGCAAATTTTCACAATAAAGGATTAGCGGAGCTGAAAAGCTGGAAGTCAATAGAAATTTTAGGAATCAGAAAATTATTGCTCGAATAACATTGAACAATATTTTTTAATTTTCGTTTTTGCTCGATGTCCGATCGAGCGAAAACGGAGTGGCAGTTCTTTAACAGTTCACAGAGAGCTCTTGTTGAGAAGTGTGCCAATCATTTGATTCCTTTTATGTAAACACTGGCATTCTTTCCTTTATTATTTACCAGAAACGTGCCTTACCTTTTTTTCATGTGTGCTTGTGTTATATATCTATATATGTGTGCTTTTGGTTTACTTGTATTTTATCTAGTATTTAAAGAACTAATCATTAAATTATAAACAAAGCATTAAAAAACGCATCTCAATGACACTAACCACCCCAGTTGGCAAATGAATGCAGTTTTTTCCCCTTCATCTGAGAGTGCGAGGAGATGTTTAAAGTACGTAGATTATAAGTACTCAGTTTCTTCCTTGAATTCCCAGTTGTCAGCGCTCCGGCACTCCTTGTCTAGCCGCGAATTTGATTTTTTACGGTGCCTTCAAAATTCGCTCTTTTCATCGCTCCGGCCTCTTGCTCTAGCCGCAAATCTAGTTCCTGCCCGAAGTGTTCATTATTTATTCTTTTCGCTTCCTCGGAGTTGTTCCTTTCAGTTTCATTTCGATTCTTTGAATACTGTTCCATAGTATAGCGATGTATATCAAGTATTACCTTTTTTACACAATATTACTGTATCATTTATGTAAAATAATGAATTATGTTTTTATTTATTTACTTATTTTAGTAACGTCTTGTAATCAAGAGCTGTGAATTTCTCTTTAATCTTCTTTAGAATTAGTTATGTGTTTATAAACATAAATTTTTCTATCCAATATATTTTTGTCGAGGTTACAAAGCAAAATATGGATCCTACCGCACAGAAGAATCTTGAAATATATTTGGTGACATTCTGTCAAATTAGATTTAAAAAAAAAAGAAAGAAAGAAAAATGCCTGTATTGTCAGCAGACAATTTTCTGCTCTTTGGGATCTGCTTCTAGCCTAAAAATTTATTTTTACACTATGGTTTGTAGTAACAACAAAATATCAATTATAATAATAAAATAATGTAATCTTTAACAAAAATTAGTTTGATTTAAATTTTTTTTAAACTTTTAGCATTCTTTTATTGCAGAATTTTATTGTTGTTCTATGAAGAAAAGTGTTTTTAGGGAATTTCAAAAGCACAGTTGAAAGTGAACAGCCAGGCAGTGAGAGATTTGGTTGAGTTTGATTCCAACGATCCCACTTCTTGTTAGTCTTTCTGCTTTTCTCCCATTTTGCACACCGCTCTTGATCCACGCCTCTTCCGAGCACATCCAAGCTCATTGTTAATGAGTGGTGAATCGTTAAAAAGAACTGATTCTCTTCAGTGAGCGAACGTTTCCGATCTGATTTCTTAATGAAGCGGTTTTGTCAATCTCTACTGCAGACGTCGCTTAATGTCGCGATTAATATTATCATTTGGATATTGTTACGATTTACATAAGTTCCGCCCGTTTGCATATGAAAACATGGCAAAATAAATTGCTTATTTTGATCAGTAACTCTGTTAATTTGATCAAACTATTGTAGAATAAATTTTTTGAAGTACAGTAAAGTCGCCAAATAATGCCAAAATAGATTACAAAAATTGCCATGTGACAGAAAAATGTCCATAAGTGAGGAGTTAAATCGCCAAACGACTTAAATTCGATTTCAGTTTAGTTTCCATTAGGCTTAGTTTCCAGTTACATTTTACACAAAAAATGTAACCTTAGTATGATGTACATTTTGAATAATTCTCTTGACTTTGTTGACTGTTGGGCGATAAAACACAAGTGGTTCTTCGCCAGGCGGAAACGAATTCTGCAGAATTTCTTCTTTTCCCTCTGAAAAGAAATTCATGAAAACATCTACAATAAGATAAAGTTACTTTTTTTGGCCTAATTAAAAATTTGACATTGACATGTTCTCTTCCTTTTTTCTCTTTCTGTGATTCCTGAGAGAGATGCCATCGGAATACGTACTAAAATTAGGCGCACAGAATATAGATCGAATAATTTCTAGAAACCTTATGAACAGTTCTTAAACAAACTTCTTTGCGTTTTCCTAATTAACATGCTTCGAAAGTACCTATGTATATATTTCTTGATATTTTTTATTAAATTACTTAAATTCTATTGATATTTCGAAGGATAGCTTTCCTCGTCGTTTATTGTTATCATTCCATCATTTATTGTTCTCATCATATACCAAAAAAGCCGTGGACAAACATGATCACATTAAGCGACACCGGCTCTGTTAATTACAAACTTACTCGCAGCACAATGCACATACGTCATGCGTAAAGCCATTTATAAAAAGGGTATAATCTGAAAAAAAAAATTATGGCACAGCTCTGTATCTCCGTTCTACTGCAAAGGAGAATTCGAAATTTAACATAACGTTTTCCAAATTTAACGTAACATTTTCATGTCACGAAAGTGCACCTTAGGATATACATTAGAGTTATATATAGCAATGTTCCAACGTAATTATTTTGACACAAAATCGAACTTTTTCTGAAAAGATGTACCGATTTTTTTTCCATATTTCGGTGCTCGTCTCAAATAATGCCTAAAATTTGGTAAGCAAATTACCGAGAAATGTAAAAATTTATCTTGGCGAACTTATTTCACCAATAATAATTCAGTTGGTGAAATTCATAATGTATGGTGATTTTCTCTTTCATTGTGCACGAGCGGGAAAAAAAAGTTCCGTCATTCGTTCTTTCCGTAATTTTAACAAAGTACGTAAACCACTGGGAATGAATAAACCAAATTCAAAACTCACCAATATATAAATTCACACATATCCTGCGAAATTTTTACTAAGAAACTCTAATTTTATGCAGATATGCGTAAAAGTATACCTTTTTTAAGATGATGGTAAAAATTTTATAGGTTATAGATCAAAAATGTTATAGAAAAATTTATAAAATTTACTAAAAAATACAAATTTTAAAAATAAGTCAGAAAATAGCTGCGAATTTTATTTAGATTGAAACTAAATTTCGAATTGTGAAAGAAGGAATAAAGTAAGTTTCATAAAAAAAGGATAATATATACCGAATTTAGTTAACATGGAGGAGCTAAAATTTTGAGAGCTAATTTTTTAAAAACTGTTTGCGCGATTTTTACTAAACGTGACCTTTTGGCATAATATCAGTCGTAGAATCGAAATATGGAAAAAAGTTCGTATGTCATGTCAGAAAAGTTCCGATTTTTCGTCAAAATAACCTATGTTTCAACAATACTGTATATAAATCAAATGTATATTTTAAGTTGCGGGGCCAACAGCAGCCAAGCGGTAAAATCACTAAATACTGGGAGTTCGATACAAGGTTCGAATGCTGTGAAAGGGCTGGCTGCAAAGGCGTTTTTATGGTTTTTTTCCATGTATACGAGCCCGCTTTGCTTAGAAATTCCTCGACCTAAGCAGATAGCCCTCGAGGATTTACTGTAAATCACGTTCACCAAATCAACTTAAGTTGCGCTTTTGAGACATGAAAAACGCAAGTTAAATTTTGTTCATCACCCCAGTAGAACGGGAGATACAAAAACTGTCCCATTCATTTTGTTATTTATTTATTTAGTAGCCGCTGCGCGGCCAGCTTTCGTCTGGCTTTTAAGTGTACCAGAAAAATGCCTAAAGAGAACACCAAACATTAAATTTGAAAACTGCACAGAATTTTACTCTGCAGAACAATTTTATCGAAAAAGAAACAAACAACAACGGAAAAAACTTCAGTTAAAAATGCATTACATATAAAAAGCATATAACGAAATAAGCAATATCCCTTAATACAAATATTAATTATCCTAATAAATAAAGTAACCAACTTCCCTTTGCAAAATCTTAAGAACTCAAATGGTATAAACAGATTAAGAACTTAAACAAATTAAAAAATATCGTGCAAAACTTTTTTATAATTAAAATTATACATAATTAAAACATAATATTACAATGAAATAAGCTATATCCGTTGATACAAATGTTAATTATCCTAATAAAGTAATTAAACAATTTACCGTTTCAAAAAGAAACAACTTTTTAATTTCTTAAACTTTTCAGTCTCTTAAAAACAGTAACATAAGAAATACGATGAAAAATTGTTGCCAAACCGAAATTTTTAAAAGAATGAAACTATTCAAAATGATGCAATTTCATCAAAAATCTATCAACAACAATAAGAAAGGAAAATTGTTGCCAAAACTACATTTTAAAATATCTGAGATGTGAGAAGTGTATTCGGAAGCTTCATTTAAAAAATTTTAAAAAAATACAAAATATTATTATTTTTCCAAAATTCTTTTTTTAAAAGGAGTCGAAAGGATTAAAGTTCAACGTGTCCAAAAATCAAAGGAAAATAAACAGCACATTTTTTAAAATAAGTTTTTTTAAAAAAAATTCCGCTGAAAAGGTGTTAAGCTCACCTTCCTAAATAAATTCGTATTTAATCGATTTATTGAAATACGAAATTTATTTTAAGTTCGTAAAATAGCTAAGTGTCTACGCTTCACGACGATGTAAAAATGAAATGTATAGAGTGAAATCTCGCTTTCCTGTAGCCCATTATGTCTCAAAATGACGCGATTTGGTCACAAAACATAAAATAAAAAAAATTCGAATTCGAATTTCGAAAAAATCGCTTCGAGGTGCACTGGCTCTTGTGCAGATACACCTATGTACCAAATTTCGTGGCCCTGGGTCTATTAGCTTACTCGCAACACGAACGAAAGACACACTCACACACACAGACTCTTTGTTTTATTATATGTAGAGATTTATGCAACGTGTATTTTCAATGGGACTATATGAGGCGCAATGTATATATTAGACATACACGCAACATATATAGGTATATATAAGAGGGAGAGAGAATTAATCCTTCTAATTTAAAAAATATAACAATAAAAAAATTGCTGTCTGTCAGCTATTCTATCATTTATTCGATTTGACTACATGCAGTTTGAGTTTGAGACCACTGTCCTTTATTAACATTCCTAAAAAATACGGTTACCCTACCCTAACGACAATACCGACCGGTGCCAATCGACTGACCAAAAACGAGAAGAAAAGAGGCCGACCGTAAAGGTAATTTTACGTCTTCGCTTCTGAAGTCCTTCCCCAGCTTCACGAAAAATGTTTTCGTAACCCTCCACCACCACCACAGGAGTCTTCGCATCAAGCAAAGAAGACATCTAAAGCAAAGAAATTCTAAGGAAATGTCTGAAGTTCCCCTTTTCAAAACGTTGAGGGCTTAATACTGAATTCTCCTTTTCGAAACCAGCCTGTAGTAAAGTGCGTAGAAGAAAAAGTTTTCCGTGCATATAGTTTTACTCATCAGAAATAATGTTTCAAGACTTTGTATTCGAGTATGCATAAAGATTATAGAGCAAATCTGCCAGCGAAACTTTAATATTTATTTTTTTATTTGCGTTTTTGAACATTTAAATAACCTTTATAGCGATCGAAAAGATAAATAAAAATAAATTATACCAACGAATGAGATATTTAAATAGTTTGCTTTTCAATATGTTGTTTTTGCTGTGACTTATCTCACTTGTCTGATAGTAACATCAGCACGAACCCACGAAATTCATCGTGGCAAGAAGTGCAAGATTGCGCTTGTTGTTGACAAGAGCCTTGAGGTGGTGTCATAGGTGGTGATAGGTGACAGTCAGACTTTACTCAGTTCCACACCCAATTTTGATGAAGAACACCCCGGGATGTCCCAGGGTCTCCCACTCCTCTTT
>KK116158.1:204376-313076 GCA_000611955.2 Stegodyphus mimosarum
GAGGGGACTTTCGGCTCGCCGCATATAAAGTGCCCCCATTAATGCGCAGACACTATACATTTACAAATTATTGATGCACAGACACTATACATTTACAAATTATTAATACACATGCACTATACATTTACAAATAGTCATGTCTTCTCCGGGATTCGAACCCGGGCCCTTTGGTACGGCAGTCAGCCTCGCTAACTACTATCTCGGTTGGGCAATTCAGTATGTTCATGAAATTTTACTGTACACGTAGGTTTATTCAATTTTTAAATATTTTTTTTATTTAATGTTTTATTTTATTTACTTAAAATATTTATTTCCTTACACTTTAATGCTTCTCTACTATTTTTCTGGTTGATAAGTTTATTTAGATTTATGATATCTCCGTGTCTTTTAGCATGACTTTGTTATGCTGTTTAATTCTCGCAATACATATTGTTTAATAGGTCTAGAATCAAGGGTGGCGCGAGCACACTAGAGGGAGGCGCGAGAATATCCAAGAGAAAATGATTAACTGACTGAAAGGAAAGCACGCATACACACAGAAAACAAAATACATTTCGATATATTTAATAATTAACTTATTAAAGTAAAACAACTTCTAAATCAAAACTTACTTAATCAAAACATACCAAATTAAAAACAAATTTAATAATTACACTCACGTTTGTGAAAATTGCAACACCAAGAAGGAATCGTCATAATTGAATGCAATTTAATACACAGTTGAGTGGTAGTAGTACAAATAAATGATTAAATGTTTAAAGCAAACAAACAAGAACAAGAGATCAGAATCAGTATTTTGTGTAGCCACCACGCGCCGCAATAAGTGCTGCTACAAGACGTGGCATGGAGTCAAACAAAGTTTGAATGTCTGACTGAGGAAGAGCATTCCATATCGTTTGTACGCGTACCCAAAGTTCGTCTGCAGACGCAACAGGACGAGGATCACGAGCAAGACGCCGACCAATGACATCCCACACATGTTCAATTGGCGACATATCCGGGGAACACGCAGGCCAAGGAAGAAGCTGTACCTGCTGCGCTGCAAAGAAGGATTTAACAATCCGAGCAGTATGAGGGCGGGCATTGTCCTGTTGAAATACAGCGCCTGGCAAGCTTTGAAGGAAGGGAACAGCTTCGGGCTGTAGAACTTCACGGATATACCGGTTGCTGTTCAGATTGCCCACAATTCGTAGCAATTGAGATCGTCTATGATATGCTATGGCGCCCCAGACCATAACTCCGGGTGTTCGTCCACTGTGGCGTTCGATAATGCACTCCGGAAGGTGGCGTTCACCGGCATAGCGTCTGACACGAATGCGGCCATCATGGTACCACAAATTAAAGCGGGATTCGTCAGAAAACACGACATGCTGCCAATCAGCACGCCAGTCTCTATGCTGATTGGCCCATTGTAGCCGCAGGCGGCGATGGTCGTGCGTTAGGGGGATCCTGTATAAAGGAGTCCGTGCGCGCAGTCCACACTGCAGCAGACGTCTACGAATTGATGAAGCACACAATGAAACACCTGTAGCTATTGACCACAGTGCTGCCAATTGTCTAGAGGAAGCTGTACGGTCCGTCCGCGCCATGCGGACCAGGTGTCTATCATCGCGAGCTGACGTCACATTTCGGGGTCCACTCCCGGATTTCCGAGTTGTCCGACACTCGTCCGTCCACTGCTTCCAAACGCGCATCACTGTGCTGCTGTTACGCTGCACACGAGAGGCTACTGCACGATACGACAATCCAGCTTCACGAAGGCCGATGATTCTCCCTCGTTCAAACTCTGTAAGTTGTTCAAATCTCGCTCTCTTTCGTCGACGAGGCATAAGTACAGATTGAGTTAACGTTTACCACTAGCAGATAACCACCGATAACCATACACGCCTCGCTACAGCCGTCTATTTATTCGGATCCATCAGATCCATCCTTCATGGTGTTGCAATTTTCACAAACGTGAGTGTATTAGTGAATTCCTTGGGCCTGTCTTGCAGAGCAAAGGCTTTCGAAAGAAGGCTTAATATTAGAAATAGTCACTCTCAGTTCTGTTTATATATTTAGCCGAGATCTATATTTTGTCTTCAAAGAAGCCACAGCAAAAAATCCAATTTCACAAAGGTAGAATGTTGAAAATGATAACAGAATGCGAAATGCCCTTGTTTTTAATGCAGAAAAATAATCCTCTACTCGTGACCAAAATTCAAATAGGGATTTATTCCTAAATTGTCTTTTGATTTCGCCACTTGTAGTGAAGTCTATGAATTTTTCTTCATCCAATTGAGAGTCCTTCGGGAGTCTTAAGAAATGTATCCCTAACTCACTCGTAACTTGCTATCAGTTTGTCGTCAGCAAGAAAATACTTTGCCAGCATTGCAATTCTTTCCCAGCATGGCTAAATAATTTTCAATGGTTAAAAAAACAACTTTTACATATTCTTCTTCAGCCTTGTAAATTCTAGTACAGTCATTCACATTTACAAACATTGTTTTTTTTTTTTTTTTTGGCTTTAAATTTCTGCTCCACAATCCCAATTTTCTACAAAAGCATTAACTTTACCACTCGTATCCAACATATGTATTGCTCCTTGGAGCATAACATTGCTCCTTGGAGCTGAAGATTCAAGTTATTTAATTTCTCGAATATGTCGACCAAGTAGCTCAATTTCATCACAAATAAACCATTGCGAAAATTCTCGGCTTCCGGTCTGTTTTCTTCTTCTAGGAAAATGGCGATTTCTTGTCTTAACTCATAAATACGTTGCAAGAATTTCCCACGTGATGACCATCTTGCCGCGCAATTAAATAGTAACGCTGAATGTATTGCACCAATGTCTTTACAAAGTGCGGAAAAAGTTCTTGATTTCAAGGGTCTCACTTTGATATAATTTACTACAGTTACAACCGTAGTAACATAGTATTCAAACCAGGACTCATTCTTTGGAAACCAAAGCTTCTCTGTGGATCATGCAATGTGTCCAGACGCACTGAGGTGATTTTTGTTTTACAAGTGCTTGTATACTTTGGAATCTTTCGGACATTAAACGAGCACCATCCGTGCATATTGAGACGCAATTTTTCCATTCTATGTTTGCCTCGTTCTTAAAATCATTTAAAATAGCAATAGCTCTGTTGCTTTGAGTTCTATTGGTTTGCAAAAAGGTAGTTCTTCTACTACTGACATATTATCACAAAATCCAACATAGGCAATGAAATGAATGAGCATCTTTATTACTATCTGTTGCTTCATCAAGCTGTAATGAAAACAATTTGTCACGCAACTTCGGAAAAAGCTGGCACTGTACATCTTCAGCTATATCACCAATTCGACGAGCAACAGTATCATTTGAAAGAGGTATGGACTGCAAGTGTTTTGAAAAATTATCTCCAAACATAGTTTCTGCAATCTTAATTGCTGCTGGCAAAATAAGCTCTTCACTACCGGTGTGAAGTTTTTTTTTACATCTAACTATTTTATATGAAACTTTGTAGGATGCAATTAAAGCTTTTTTATTCACAGACAAAGTTTTTTTAAAAAATGATTTCTGCTTTTCATATGATTTTAATTTTAATTCGGGGAATTCTTTGGGCTTATTGACGTACTCACTATGAAGCGTTTCCAAATGCCGTTTAAGTTTATTAGGTTTCATGCTGTCTGCGACCAACCTTTTTGAGCAAATGATACATAGGGGTCTTTCTTCTTCATTTACTCCAGTACTGGTAAACCCCAAATTTAAGTATTCTTGAGAATATTTTCTTGATTTTATTTTCGGAACCACGCTTGTCTGTACCACGTCTGCCTGATGCTTGACTATCGTCTAATGCTCGCCTACGCCCGCTTAAAAAATTATCCATGAGTCTGCATAAATCTGCTGCCGTGAATATTTAATATGGTGAATTGCAATTAATACAAAAGCATGTATAACATACGATAGATTCGATAATGATCGATTCGAACGAGAATTGAAACTTGCGTTATCGAACATTTTCCTTCTATGAGAAAACATTTGCTCTGCGCATGCTCGAGATGGCTTCCACAGACCATATTACGTACTTTTTTCTCTTTTGTTTAGTCAAGCTTCTATTTTATTTCTTTTATTATTCCAGAAGAAGTATTCCCAGGTTCTAAATTTAGCTCACCCCGTCTAGGTTAACTTTCGTTAACGAATTTTTGTACTTTCATATTCTTTTAACGTTATCTCCTTGTTTGGCTTCATTTCAAATATAATATTTAATTTTTTTTCCGCTTCCATTCCCTTAATCATCGCCTGCTTGGCAAAATGCCAGATGTGGTTTCTCGCCAACGTTGGCACGCTTTTACTCTTGTTTTGGCAGTTGGTTAAAAATAATTTAAAAACAGAAATCAAAATACTTAATCTATATTATTGTTGTATACATTTTATTGCATGCAGAGGGGGAGAAGCGATGAAAATTATGATTGAAAACTGAGCCGCGAATAATGAAAGGTTCAGAAACGCTGGTTTAGATGCTATACAAAGTTGTTCCTAAAACATTTTAGTAAAAAAAAAGTCTAAAAAATTGCAATTTAAACGAACAGAAATAAATAGTGATGCAAAAATAAACAAAAATCAGTAAGTAAACTAAACTGAGTGAAATTATCAAAAGTATATAGATGATAAGATCGTTTGAACGAAAGGAAAAGAATCTTATTTTTTCGTTTACCATATCTTTCAGCAAAGATTATACCGTTAAAAGTTATTGCTGTTTCGGTATACAAAAAAAAGGTAAATAAATAGTAAATATCAAATCCACTCTTTTAGATAATTCCCAATGAAATTCTTTTAGATAATCCGTACAATGAAATTTTATTTCATTTGTTGAAATATATAACTCCTTTAAATTTCAATAAAAATAAAATACGGAAATTAAAGATGAAGGTGAACAAATTAAGAAGTCTAATTTTACTTCACTTAAAATGTACAAGGGATGATTTTTCCATTACATTAGTCATGAGAATTGAGCTTTCTCCCGTTAGCATTATTTAATGATTCATTTCTTTCCTCTTTCCAGTTTTTGGTTTTATAATCCCTTACGTTTTTCTAAATTGTTTAGTATTCTAAAATCACTATAAATTATAAAGCACTTTCTCCCTCCTCCAAGCATGCTTTCGTGCTGCAGCGGTAGCACACTCGGCGCAAATTCAAGAGGTTCAGGTTCGAGTCCCGGCGAGGGCATTGTCCACTTTTCATGCTTCCTGCTTCAAAAAAAATCTAACGACTCTATAATGATGCCCAAACTAAAGGCTGGAGGACAATAATTTGTCACCATCAGGATTTGACGACTGAATTCCCTAAACTCCCCCAGTTGTCCTTTAAAAGGGGACTATATAAGGTATTTTTCCCTCCCTCCAGCATGCCTTCGTGGTGTAATGGTAGTACAGTCGGCGCATATTCGAGAGGTCCAGATTAGAGTCCCGACAAGGGCATTGCTCATTTCTCATGTATCCTGCTTCAAAAAACCTAATGATTCTGCAAAATAATTAACGAAAAATCGTCCGTATCCTATTTCCGCTGTAAATCAGTTATTCCGAATGCAAAACGAAATCTTTATTTTGCAAAAACTTATTTTTCTTATTTTTCTAAAAGGTAATTCATATGAATCCAATTTAGTCCAAAGGGGCTTTATCCCTAAAGGACATTGTTTTCGCTTTGCTATTTTCCGTTGGAAACATTAAACGACTGGATCACTTTCCAAACTGTTGCCACCAAATCTTGCAGCGCTGTATTATATTTAAAGAAATTAAATAATGAAGAATCTGCATAAATGTATGTATATTTGCCAAATGTGATAAAACAACGGTACCTAGAGCTATCCAATTTTGAATAATGTACGTTTCCACCCGAATATGCGCATCTGGAAGCCCGAATTTGGAATTTGTTTTATTATCTATTTCATATTTTGTAAAACTTTAATGAATTTTTGATGAACAAACTGAAACGATTTAAAAGCGAGCAATGGCAGAAAAACGTTTTTTATCTAAAGCGCGCGGAATGTGCATCGGGAATTCTAAAGATATACTCATTTTAAAATTATTTTGCGATATTGCTGTTGAGCTGAATTTTATGGTTTAAGTGCGAAGAACATGATATTTAATAAATAAAAGTAATATGGTACTGCTGGATGAAATTAAATTCTATTGATTAAACTCGTTTACATGAATATTTATTTAATTAAACGTCCTACAAACACGATAACATAATTCTTAATGTAGTGAGAGCATTTTTTATACATTTTATTAAGCACTTATGCTGATATACCTCAAGAATTATTATTCAAAAGCAAATTTCAGTCGCAGAATGGCAAATTCAAATCAATCAATGAAGTTAATCACAATAATTTTAGGAGTTGGTAAATTTTTATTGCGTCTCCAACACTCTTTTCTAAAAATGTTAATAAAATTTCATTGAAAATCTGTAATATTTATAAAAAAACCAGCTGCTATTTTTGACAGATGTTTTAACCGATATGGCGGAAATCAATGAATGTCCTCAAAGGTTGAAATCTACCTGAAGTCAAAGTTCCAAGCAGCCTGATTAAAATACTGAAGTGCATATATTTTGCACATTAAGATAACTTCCTCTTATCTTTACTCTGTTATCGCTGTACTTTTACTAAGGGAAGAAGATAATAGTTTTTCTTCCTGTGCAATGATAACAAAAGGAGAAAATGTTTACGGCGTACGTTAAGTCAGTAGGTCAACTTTAAAACATTTCTTTCAAGACAGATTTAGTAAAAAAAGCATTAGCTTACTTTTGAATTGTAAATCGCATTTAAGAGCAAACTTTGAGAAAACTGGATGTTATCTTTCGCTAATAGATGGCACTGATCATTCTACTGGATTCCTGACTTCAGAATTACAGTCATTTGGCAGGATTCTTGCTGATGCCCAAATAGAATTTTTCGCCAGAGAGATTTGAACTTAAGATTGGAGTCAGCATAGCAACACCACAATAAGGCAGAAATAATCTGATGCCTCAGTCTGCGTTACCATCTGAAATACAGGAAAGTAAGAAAAGTCTTCTATAGGGTGTTTATAGGCTTTCTTCAAAGCAGAAGAAAATACATTCGGTGATCGTCTTAAAGGAAATAAAGTCATTCTTTGTGCAACATTAAGCACTAAATTGAATTAATATATTCTATTCGTTCATCGTCTTCTGTAGATTTAGTAAATTTTAATTGCAAAATTTATAGACACTGGTTCGCTTTTCGATAGAATTATGAACTCTAGAAAACAGTTTTTGATAATCAAAGCAAACCTCTTTTTAGCCCAAAGGGCGTTAGCCCGGAAGGACTATTATTTTGCTTTTGCCATTTTACGTTGAATCACTATAAACGCCGTATCACTTTCCAAATTGTTGCCACCAAATGTTACAGCCCTGCGTTATATTTAAAGAAATTAAATAACGAAGAACCTGCATAATTGTACGTATGTGTTTCGCACTGTGGTAAAACAAAGGTGCTTAGAGCCATCAAATTTTGAATAACGTAATCTTCCACCGAATATGGGCATCTAAAGGCTCTAATTTGGAATATGAAATTTGTTTTACTATCGATTTCCTATTTTGCAACATTTTAACTAACAAACTCAACGATTTCAAAGCGAGCTATGGAAACACTGTACGGGAATAAAAACATTTTTATCTCCAGGGCGCGAGACTGTGTATCGGAAATTCTAAAGATATGCTCATTTCAAAATTATTTTGCGATATTGCTGTTGAATTAAATTTTATGGTTTAAATGCGAAGAACATGATATTTAACAAATAAAGGTAACACACAAAACGTTCAATAAAGTCCCTTTGGACGTAATGTAAAATCTGAAACCTTTCAGATGGTTTTTTGTATCTTTATTTTAGTCTTATTTTTATTAATCTTGGTGAAAATGCGCTTTAGCCCACTGCTTGGGGATGTTTTGAAAATCGCCAATTCGGCGCGTTTCTGCGAAATGTCTTTGCAGTTAATTGCAAACCTTCCCGACACGCTCCGCGAAAACCTATTGTAAACAAAACATAGAATTCTAAACCATAAATTAGTATGGAAACTGTTGCCACAAAAATATAATAAAATAATATGCAAAACGAACATTACGATCATTAAAATATTTGTCAGTTACCTTTAAATTAATTATTTACATTTTATGTTGTAATACTTACACATTTTATGCCGTTACATAACCTTCCCGACACGCTCCGCGAAAACGTAACCAAAATGGCATCCCAGAAAGAAGGAATTTTTTTTAAAAGGGCATTAAAATTACAAACGATACCATGTACACACCGTTCCGTTTTAACTTAAAAAAAACATCTGAGAATTGCACAATGTAGGCAACGTACACAAATAAACAAAATAAGCTAGAATAACGAAAATAAATTACAAGAAAATGCCATGTGCACAGCGTTCCTTTTAAACTTAAAAAAAACTTCAGCGAATTGCACAATGTAGGCAACGTACACAAATCAACAAAATAAGCTAAAATAACGAAAATAAATTACAAGAAAATGCCATGTGCACAGCGTTCCGTTTTAACTTAAAAAAAACATCAGCGAATTGCACAATGTAGGCAATGTGCACAAATCAACAAAATAAAATAAATTGCAAACGATACCAGCGTTCTGTTCTTCAGCTGAGCCAAATTATTTCAATAAAAGGCAACAAAATATAAAAATTAAGCAACTTGCACTTCCAATAAAGTAATAAATGTACATGTACATTCACTCACCTCTCTCAGCATCACAGCTAAATCCATACCGACTCGGTATTTAGCGAAATATAAGGTACGAAAATAGCAAACACTCAACACAAAAACACCGCATTCAAAGAATACAACGACAACTGAAATAACTACTTAAATTAACACGTAAGAGAATTTCGAATAAACCGCTAAGTCATCTCACATTACTAATAAAACCGTTCTTTATAAAATAGAAAATACGCATGCGCGAAAACTACATGTTTCCGTAGCTTCAAAATACCCAGTCAGCCATGTTTGGCCATGTTCGCGGATATACGGAGTTACCCATGTTGGCGCGTTTATTGCTCATTCAAAAACAATCGCCGCCAAGCAGTGGACTAAAGCGCATTTGGGCCTTAATCTTATTTGTATTAATATAATTTCAAGATTTTTTTTATATCATCTCTCTCTCTCATACTAATAGAAAATTTTCATACATTTTTCTTTAGCCGCTGCTTCTTCTATATTTGTTTTTTTTCCTAAAGGTAGACAGACTGGTAATATTTTTATTTTCGCCTTATTTAGGCATTCTGATCTAATCAGTTTTGGACATTATGAAATTTCTACCAGAGAAAAAAAGTGGAAGGAACGGTCAAATGAAGATAGATAGAAACCTGCGTAAATGCACCTTTGCTTTAGATGCTTTTAGAAATTCTTCTAAAATGCTTTTAGAAAGCCGCCACTAAAAAAATGCATTGCATGTATGTAAACACTACTCTTGTAACGACTTGTACTACTCTTGTAACGACGCTGGTGAGATTAACAAAACTTAACTAATTTTCTAAATGAAACAAAATATTAATGAATGAATTACAAATGAAAGACTAAATTAAAAATGAACAAAGAAAAAAAATCTGAAAGGTTTCAGATCTTAAATTACGTCTAAAGGGGCGTTTTTTTAACGTTTGGTGTGTTTACTTTATTTATTAAATATCATGTTCTTCGCACTTCAGTTCAACAACAACATCGCAGAATGATTTAAAATGAGCATATCTTTAGAATTTCTGATACACAATTCCGCGCGCTGGAAATAAGTTTTTTTTTCCGGTAGAGTGCTGCCATTGCTCGCTTTTAAATCGTTGAGTTTGTTCATCAAAAATTCGTTTAAGTTTTATAAAATACGAAATAGATAATAAACCAAATTTCAAATTTGTGCTTCCAGATGCGTATATTTGAGTGGAAACGTACGTTATTCAAAATTGGATGGCTCTAGGTACCGTTGTTTTATCATATTTGGAGAAATATACACAGATTTATGCAGATTCTTTATAAGTAAATTTCTTTAAATATAATACAAGGCGATAACTTTTGGTGGCAACAATTTGAAAAGTGATACAGCCGTTTATAGTGATTCAACGCAAAATCGCAAAACGAAAACAATAGTCCTTTAGGAATAAAACGCTTTAGACTAATAAATTGAAAATAAGTAATAAAAAATCATCTGAAGGTTTTCAGATTTTAAATTACGTCCAAAGGGATGTTTTTTTAACATTTTGAGTGTTACCTTTATTAATTAAATATCATGTTCTTCGCACTTAAACCATAAAATTCAATTCAAGAGCAATATCGCAAAATAATTTTAAAGTGAGCCTATCTTTAGAATTTCCGATACACAGTCTCGCGCGCTGGAGATAAAAATGGTTTCTCTCTACAACGCTGCCATTGCTCGCTTTGAAATCCTTGAGTTTGTCAATCGAAAATTCCTTTAAAGTTTTACAAAATATGAAATCGATAATGAAACAAATTCCATATTTCAAATTTGGGCTTCCAGATGCCCATATTCGTAGGAGGATTATATTATTCGAAATTGGATGGCTCTAGGTACCATTGTTTTATCACAATGCGAGAAACATACATACATTTATGCAGATTCTTCATTATTTAATTTCTTTAAATATAATACAGGATGATAATTTCTGGTGGCAACAATTTAAAAAGTGAAACAACGCTTTTTGTCAATCGACGCAAAATGCTAAAACGAAATTAATAGTCCTTCTGGGAAAATTGTCCCTTTGTACTAATAATATAACGACTCATATCTGATGAACTTTTTGGAAGTATAATTTGGAAAACTGGGTACTTAATTTTGCTATGTGTCCTAAAGCACTTTTGCTAATTTTGAATTCAGGCTTCCTCTTCTCCGGATCAAACAACTAATTCCAAAATATTCAATGAACAACAAATTTATCAACATCTGCCAAAAATTGCTGAGAAAAGAAAGTTTTAAAAGAATGAGAAAAAACTAACTATAACGAATCTTTCGTAGATAACCACTGATTATCGGCAACATTTGAAGATTATTTTAAATGATTATTACTTGATCTGAATTTCAAAATGAAATGATGAACCCAGCCAGTATTTAATGAGGTTATAGAATAACTATAAGAGAAAACTGATGGGATTACCTTGTATAACATTTCATGGGCACAAAAATATCGAACCCTTACGCAAGTCGGCAGCTTTGCGAAAAGACAGAAATTTTCATAATGGTGCCGAGGCGTAAGGAAAAGCATGCGTAAACTGAAGATCTGTTTTTCACTTGAAACTTATCGTTGACACCCTTATGTCATTCCGCGTAAAAGTCCGATTTTTGCTTCAGTTACTGATTAATTAAGGAGATGAAATAAATCTTCGGCATCTTTATGGAAAAAGGAATCTTTGCATAAGGTTTCTCATACTCTCATTGAAAACGCTGCATTATTATAGAGCTGTCCGCACCTAAAGCAGTCCTTTCATGAAAAAGGAATGCTTTCTAGGCAATCCTTTCATAAAAAAAGGGTAAAAAGCAATCCTTTTATAAAAACGGTAGACTGGCATAAATGTGACGGAGTTTCTGTCAACCGTCAAATTCATCTGGAGCCGTAAGCAGGTCATTTTAGACAAAGTTTATTGTATTTTAAAACTGGGAAAACAATTACTGGTACTTAAGTATTAACGCAACCATTCTGGCGCAATTTCGCAATTCTTTACAGAAGAAAAGGCAAAATCACATCGGGTGCAAGTTAGCGGTTTTGGGCCTTTTTGTATAAAGATTCCTGAATTATCGATATTTATGGTAAGTCGGTTAACATTAACAAAATGTGAAAAGAAAGCGTTATTTAGCAATTTCAAGTACAAGTTTAAATTATTAAATAAGGATTACGTAATACATTAAATAAACGAAGCACTTACATTCTTATTCGAACCTTTAGTAATTTTTTATATTATTCTTCTCCCGAAGTACACAGCGATCCGTTTTCGCTTAAAAAAACATTAAAAAAAATGCTGATACTCGGCTTCGTGCAATCTTCGCCAACGGCGCCTATCTAAGAAATGAATTTCCGCGTTGTTCTTATTAGAAAATTTTCTGAAATTCTGCATTACTACAAAAATTCTACGCAGTTTCTTCCATTGTTGTCAGATTCCACAAGCTCATATTCTAAAACTATGTTTAAGGCAAAAAATATCGGGATTTGTTTATAAAAACCATTAGAACTTAGAATACAACAAAAAAGAACGCATATGAAAATGCCGGCGTTGCTTGACTGAAGGACTGTTATGAGCGTGGTTGCCGGAAGAATGATTATGCGTATTGTTGCCAGAGTTTGGCATATTCTGAAAATTTGGCGACTTCTACTAAGGTGATTGCGTTACTACGTAAGTACACAAATACTACAGTTGCATTACGCATGTGGGGCGTTGTCATATTACACGAATATATTCGCATAAACAGCAGTGCTTGCTTTCTCCTGCAGCCATTGAATGACCATTTCTCTTGCAACAAACCAACAGAACTCACCGGCTTTGTGAGGAACTTAAAATTAAATTTATTATAATACACTAATCCATGACAGAAACCGAAGAAAAATTATACCGAACTTCAATACATACGTTTAACATTTTGATGAATGAGTTGCAAGGTGGGGAATTTGTAAATATAACTTCGTTTCCAGAGGTAAAAAAATAAGTACTTTAATGCAGAAAAATCAATTAAGCATTACAACCCCACGAAATATTCCTGAGTTTCAGGAAAAAACAGACAATTTTTTTAATTATAATTCGTAATTCATTTTATTTTTTTCAACTATTAAAATTCTTGTAATATGCCTAGTATAGATAATTCCATTGCAATAATAAATACAATATACGTATATGATACTTTATAATTGGCCGATTGCGAAATTTCTAACTCTGATTCTTGTGTTTTCTATCCCTTGCATTAAGAGTCAAATATATAATGGGTTGTGGTGAAATTGTACAGTAAGTTAGAGATTGCAAATCTTTACACATATTTCTTTTTCTTCGCCCCAATCATAAGCTAATATCTGATGTTTTATAAATATGTATACGTATGTCTTTTCCTTTTTTTTATCCTATCCTTTACTCTAAGCGGTGACATTCCTTTTTATTATTTTAATGTTTCATAATTTTTATTGCTTTACTCTTTTAATGCAGAAATAAACTCTAGAGATTTTAAAATTGTAATCTGAGTTGAGTCTTAGTATTATCAGACGTTAAAGATTTAATATTTAAGTTCACAGCATTTGGTAACACTTAAGATATGAAGCGACATATTTGAATGATTTTTTTTCTAGTTTTTAATTTTCATATGTTTTAGTGATAAACTGTTATTTGAACAGCGAAGAGAACCTCTTCGAGGTGTTTATTATTTTCAGTTCACTAATTTTGTCTCTTAACAAAAAGGAAATTATTCTAACTTGAGGGAAATATTTGTTGCAAGGGAGTGAACCCGTGAAATCGATACAGAGCTGCGTCTTGAATAATTAAGTATATTCCTTTTTAAAAAGCCTTTATCTGATGTTATTTTGAGATTAAATAATATTAAAAATTTCTTTCCTTTTTTTCTGCCTTTTTTTTTTTCTTTCCGCACCCCATATTAAATAACTAACACCTAACTTCTGGAAAACTAATTCCCAAGTTAATCGACATGTCGTAACTGCTTCGATCAAAATTTTTCAGGTGTTAAATTGAAATTTCCATGCCAAATTCAAAATGCGATTTTTTTCTTAAGCTTGGGATTTACCAGCATGCAAGTTAGCATTTAATTCATTTAACGCAGGGATTTTGAGATCAAAAGACAACAACTATTCCTTTTGGCAACTATTTCCGACAATGGCGCTGTTACTTCCCTCTGCAAGTGAATTTCTGAAATCGGCCCTAGCTTTGGTAGCCGTAATGGCTCACGAAATTGTAACCAAAATCTGTAGGCATACTTTACCTTGCTAATTTAATATTTTAATGGTGAAAATGCGCTTTAGCCCACTGCTTGGCGATGTTTTGAAAATCGCCAATTCGGCAATTGCAACCTTCCCGACACGCTCCGCGAAAACCTATTGTAAACAAAACATAGAATTCTAAAGCGTAAATTAGTATGGAAACTGTTGCACACAAAAAGATAATAAAATATGCAAAACGAACATTATGATCATTAAAATATTTGTCAGTTAGGTTTAAATTAATTATTTACATTTTATGTTGTAATACTTACACATTTTATGCCGTTACATAACTTTCCCGACACGCTCCGCGGAAACGTAACCAAAATGGCATCGAAGAAAGAAGGATTTTTTTTAAAGGGCATTAAAATTACAAACGATACCATGTACACACCGTTCCGTTTTAACTTAAAAAAAAAAATCTGCGAATTGCACAATGTAGGCAACGTGGACAAATGAACAAAATAAGCTAAAATAACGAAAATAAATTACAAGAAAATGCCATGTGCACAGCGTTCCTTTTAAACTTAAAAAAAACTTCAGCGAATTGCACAATGTAGGCAACGTACACATGTTATACGGAGTTACCCATGCTGGCGCGTTTGTTGCTCATTCAAAAACAATCGCCGGCAAGCAGTGGGCTAAAGCGCATTTCAACCATTTTAATTTTACTTGGGCGTTTATTTTCAACTTTTCACGTTGCATTTTATTTCAGCCCGCAAGCTACAAGGACTTGACTGTTAGCTGTGTAACCGTCAGGCTAACGGGTAAAAAAAAATTTTTTTTTTCTTTTTACTTTCTTCCGAGTCTATTTAGCAGTTACCAAGCTCCATAAGTCGTCTGGCTGTCTTTACGGTTAAGAGTTAACATTTGGAGTAGTTTGAATCCGCGCAACTTTAGCAGTAAATTCTTCGATTCGTTAGACTCTAATGTGAAATTTTCGATTGATATTTTTGCTCTTTTATTCTGTTTCTCAGTCCTTCAGTGAAAGAACTATTGTACATTTCGGGGGCAAAAAAAAAGGGACACCTCCTCACCTCCCGTTCTACTGGGCCGATTGACGAATTCAAATTGCGTTTTTCATGCCTCGAAAGCATGACTTAGGATATATATTAGATTTATATATAGTATCATTCTAACATACGTATTTTGACACAAAATCGGACTTTTTCTGAAATGACATGCCAACTTTTTATCCATATTTCGATTCTACGGCTCAAATTATGCCTAAATACTAAATTTTGATATGATGGAAATATGATAGAAAAAACCTACCGAGAAATTTAAAAGTTTATCTTGGCGTATTTTTCTTAGCTTTCGCCAAGAAAAATTTACTTGGAGAACTTCTTAATGTATAGCAAACTATTTTCCTTTTCTTGTTTTTGATTGCAGACGAGCGGAAAAAAAGTTATCGTTCGTACTTTCAAATAAGTTTAACAAAGTGCGTAAATCACAGTTGTGTTATTATCGCTTTTAAGAAATGTGCCAAATTCCAAAGCGCGCAAATATATAAATTCACGTATATCTTAGGAAATTTTGAATTAAAAAAAAAGCTCATTTTTTGCAGGTGTGCTTAGAAATATATCTACTTTAAGATGATGGTAAAAATGTTTATAATTCAAAACTTTTTTCGCAAAATTTATAAAAATTATTTAAAATTAAAAAATTTAAAAATAAATCATAAAAAATGAGCGAATTGTATTTGGAATGAACCTAAATTTCGAAATGTGAAAGAAAGAATCAAGCGAGTTTAATCAAAAAAGAGATATTAATTAATCTATATCAAATTCAATTAACCTTCAGGAGCTAAAATTTGAGAGCTAATTTTTTAAAAACTACTCGTGCGATTTTTACAAAATTTGGTAGTTTGGCGTAATTTGAGTTGCAGAATCGAAATATGAAAAACAATTAGCATGTCGTTTCAGAAAACATCCAATTTTGTGTCAAAATACCTACATTAGAACAACGCTATATAAAAATCTAATACATATCTTAAGTCGCGCTTTCGAGGCATGAAAAACGCAGTTTGAACTTTGTCAATTGGACCTACAGTCTGTCTATCATAAGAAAAGCTCTCCCCAGTTAGTCTGCAGCTGTCTGTTGCTGTAGTAACGAGCCTTGACCCATTTTCCGTAGGGGTGTCTTGAAGAATTACTTTTCAGTTTGCCATCCTAGAGCATTTAAAGATGAATTGGCGACCCTTGATTCGGCCCTATTTGAAATATGCTAGCCCTGTTGCTATTGCGACCGCCACCCGCCAGACACTGTGGCGGGTGCTGTTCTTTTCGTAGACAGACAGTATAGTACGGAAGATACAGAACTGTTCCCCCCCCCTTTTTTTTCCGCAGTGTACATGCTTTGCTTTTAATTATTTGAATGCATTATTCGTTAAAAGAGATATTTTTTTAATCTCTTTTTATATTAAGATTTTTGAAAATTTATAAATTTTATCTAGTCTTTCAAAATACATGTTTATATCATTGCTTTTAAGTATTATTATAATTTCAGAAATAGAAAACATAAACTTTGATATAAAGAGAGCCAACTCATGATTTACTGATGTAATATTGGTAGTGACTTCCAAAGTTAACTCAAAAACAATTTAAATCTGAAGGCATTTAAAAAAACACAGGACAGATGAATAAAGCATATTACAATTGACAGAAAACTAACACTTTAGCAATTTTTTTTTTGTTTTTACAAGCATTTTGGTATACAGAATAAGCCCATTTTATTGTCTAAATTAAACTTTCGAAACAAAACAAATAACAGAGTAAAGGAATAATAGTAACGGGAACAAAACTAAAGGTAAATACTAATAACGGGAAAATAAATATCGTTATAAATAAATAAACTGCGTTATAAATGGAAGTAAAAAAATAATATTTACAACAGAATTTCAGTAATGTCATTGAATTCAAACGCCTATAAAAATTGACTAAACGTTTTTCTTTTAATTGTACAATGTTTATGTATTCCTGATTATATACAACTAAATTACGAACAGTTGCAGGTAAACTCAACTCTATGTATCACCTCCATCCAAATACTATGACATCAACTGCTACCTTTTATTTTCCAGAGGCAGTTTTGTTCTGTATTGATAGTTTGTGATTATAATTTTCTTCCATCTTTGCGCCAAAAACAAACTTAATTTTTTTCAGACAGACCCGATTATTCTGCAACCTCGGTTAATCCGGAGTTCAAGAATTAATCTTATTTTAACAATCAAGTACTGAAAAGAAACAGTTATTCCTCTGTATCACAGAAAAGCTGACGGTAGTTTATTGTTGGGTTTAAAACTCGTGCATAAACTACAGATTAATTTTACGCCGCCTCAAGAATATCTTCCTACCAGCAGCCATTTCCTAACACGCAGTTGTTTACAAAGTTCTATTTCAATTCCGAAATATTTGTTTAGACGAGATGCCACAGTTTCCCTACTGAATATCGCTGTTAACTCTCGAGTAAACATTTCTGAGCAAATCATCAAATCAGAGCGAAATAACAACGACACACTTCAGTTACTCCCCATCGAAGCAGTAAATTAATTTGGCTATTGAGTATTCTGTGCAATCACATTTATGCTGCAGGAGTAGTTGGTTTCGACTAGAGGTAAAGTAACACAGAAATTTCACTGTCTGGTGGGATTCTGTAATAAACTGGTCTGCGACGATTTTAAGAATGATTAGTAAGCATCTCAATTTGAATAAACTTTCGAAGGACAATAGGTTAATATTAGGTTCCGGAAGATCTCAAGTATTTTTCTCTAAGGATTAATGGTAACTCTTTCTCCATTCTTCGCAATTTGTGTTTACCCAAAAGTTTCAAGAGAATGCTTTAATTTCGAACTGCAAGGGAAATTTGTAACTAATAGAAATGGAAAATGCATGTCTTTACCTGTGTATCTAAAAATCTTTCACATTTAAATAGCTTTTGAACAGTTGATCATAATCTTATACTTTCAGTTCAAGAAATAAATCCAAAATAACTCAGAATGCACAAAAATTATGTATACCATCTAGAGAATTACCTAATCGTTGCCACATATTCTGTTCAAATACTATAATAAATCTAAAACGATGTGTAAAAGAATTTAAACAAACAATAAACAAAACAGTTTTTCACAGAGGATCCAGTATCTCTCATTCAATTAATTCAGTTCTCACTTCGCGACAAGACAAAAAAAAAACATAAAAACTCAAAATATCTATATTAAAAATTAAACACTTATATCCTCGAATAAATTCCCGAATTGATTAAACATGATTTCATTCCCAATAATAAAAGAAGGCGTTATCTTTGTTGTTGCGAAGTTTAGTTTTTCTAGATTGGCAACAAATCCATTATTCTGTTAAGTTTGAAATATAAACAAAAATTAGGCTTAGCAGTACTTAAACAACTTTTAAATTGTCGATAATTCTACATGTCTTGCATACAGACTTACTAAAGGCATAAAAATCTTACTCGGAAGATAAGAGCAACATAATTCAATCATTTTTAAAGCAAAAAAAAAATGCCCAATTTACCAACATTTAAGAATAAAAAAATTGAGCTCACTGAGCCGAGTAACAAAGTGGATATATATATACATAAATTTATATACTTTTGGTGCGGCTGATTGCAACCAAAACTGGAGGAGCACATTTACATGTTATATAAGTCCTATATACAAAACTTCGATGTTCTGAGGCTACTCGTTTCTGAGTTATGCGAGATTCATACATACATACTTATATACGACGAAAAAAATCTCTTCAGAATCCATGTTAGATCAGTTTTATAATTTTTTGGGGTTGAAAGAATCCTTTATTCTTTTCTTACGTACGAATGTCACTCAAAAACATCGTTAAATTGCATTCGATAGCGGTCGAAATGGATATTTTCGTTGAAATATGATACCCGAAATTTTTCGCGATTACAATGCTTCCTTTTTACTTCGTACAAGGAAGTAAAAATGCATCTAATAATGACTCTTCTCATTCAATCAACTGTATAAAGTAGCATCCAAGTTGCCTTTAACTCCTAAGAATTCCTTCAGAAATATTTTCTTGGGTGTTTATGTAATGGCGAAATATTTCTGTGCCGTTTATTGATTTTTTATTTTGAAAACAAGCCTTCTTTCGTTTTTCGTCTTCGACATTAACCTTCAGTTAAATTTCCATTATCTTGTTAGCATATATCTCGCACAGATAAAATTTCGCATAACATAACGTCATTAACCCTATTTACAAAATAATTAATACCTAAATTTAAACTTTTTTACTTCCTTGTACGAAGTAAAAAGGAAGTATTGTAGTTAAGAAAAATTTCGGGTATCATATTTCAAAGAAGATATCCATTTTGACTGCTATCGAATGCAATTTAACGATGTTTTTGCCTGACATCCGTACGTAAGGACAGAATAAAGGACTCTTTTTCGAAAAAAAAAATTATAAAACGGATTTAAAATGGATTCTGAAGAGATCGTTTCGTGGCGTCTGTGCATACATACGTATGTACGTATGTATGTATGAATTTCAAACTCAAAAATGAGTAGCCTCAGAGCGTTGAAATTTAGTATATAGGACTGCTATAACATGTAGATGTGCACCTCCTATTTTGGTTACAATCGGCCGCACCAAAAGTATATAAATATGCCTATATATAGAAATTCACTCTGTTACTCTGCTGAGTGAGTTCAGTTTTTTCATTCTTATATATTGGTAAATTGTGCATTTTTTGCTTTTAAAAATGAGTGAACTATATTGTTCTTATCTTCCGGTTAAGATTTTTATGCTTTTAGTAAATTTAACATTTGTAGAATTATCAACAGTTTAAAAGTTGTTTAAGAACGACTAAGCCTAATTTGTTTGTGATACCAGCCATATTTGTTTACATTTGAAATTTAGCAGAATAGTGGATTTGTTGCCAATCTAGAGAAACTAAAATTTGCAATAACAAAGTAATGTCTTCTTTAATTATTTCGAATTAAATTTTGCTTAATCCATTCTGGAGTTATCATTGAAGTTATTAAATTATCCCATGTATTGACTCAGCATAACGTTCACAACAAATTAAGTCAGTTTCTGCGCCTTCAGTGTCTTTTTGTCGAGTGAAACCAAAAGTAAACTCTCAGTTTTATGCACCGAAAAATCTGCCTTCTTGCCAGCTGGCAGAATTTCTTGTTTTAGGGCATAAACTGTAATTTTAATTGTAAAAATTAATCTTTAACTTGTTTTAACTGTATTTATATTTTATATTTTTCATTATTTTTCACTTTTAATAAAGATATTTTCAGGTTTCATGTATTTTTGCCTCGTCGCGAAGTGAGAACTAAATCTATTGAATATGAAATATATCTCTAATGAAATTCGAGGACAGAAGTTTAAATGGAAGGCAGGCAAAAATGAGCATAATTTAATATTCCGTACAAGGAAGTCATGTGGTGCACACATCAGTTTTTTTATGAGGTTTCCCGAAATATTTTTATGTGAATATAATAGTATAATACAACAAAAGTAAAGGTCGTATTCCTTGGTTATATCCACAACAGAAATCTTACTTTAATTAGGTAATTTACAATGATATTTGGTGTTGACGATTCCCCTGAGGCCTTTGTAAAATATACCACCTACAGCACAATAATTTAGAATTAATGCAGTACTTTCCCCCCCCCAAGAGCCAATAAACTTGTCGTTTACCAAAATACTGTTGAAACACATTGATGGTTCTTTAGTCCGTATGTTTTAACATGGAAAAAGAATTTGTCATTAAGAAAGCTATTTTCCCATTTTCCTAAGATCTATATTTTTCCAATATGCTCCTTAAAGTTGTCCGAAAAGAGCAACATCTTTCTGCACTCTTCTTACTTCGTTCTACAAAGCAAAGGAAATATTGTAATCGCGAAAAATTTCAGGTATCATATTTCAACGGAAATATTCATTTTGACTGTTATCGAATGTAATATAACAATGTTTTTGAGTGACATTTGTATGTAAGTCCAGAATAAAGAATTCTTTTTCCCAAAACGGATTGTAAAATGGATTCAGAAGAGATTTTTTTTCTTTACGAAAAAATATGTATGTATCTCACATAGCTAAAAAATGAGTACCCTCAAAACGTTTGACATTTTGTATATAGGACTGCTAAAACATTTAGTTGTGCATCTCCCTTTTTGGTTGCAACCGGCCATCCCAAAAGTATATATGTGTTTGTGTGTGTATATATACTCGCTTTGTTACTCGGCTCGGTGAGCTGCTTTTCTTTATTCTTGTATGTTGGTAAATTGTGCGTTTTTTGCTTTACAAATGATTGAATTATGTTGTTCTTATGTTCAGGTTAAGGTTTTTATGCCTTTAGATAATTTGCAATAGTTGAGAATTATCAATAAGTTTAAAGTTCTTTAAGTGCGGCTAAGCCTAACGGAGCAGGCATATTTGTTTACATTTGAAATTCAGCAGAATAGTGATTTAAGTCAGTTTCTGAACCTTCAGTATCTTTTTGCCGGGTGAGATCAAAAGTAAGCTTTCAGTTTTGTGCAGCGAAAAATTTGCCTTCTTGCCCGTTTCCGGAATTGCTCGTTTTTTCGTAGAAACTCTAATTTTAATCGTACAAATTGTTTTTTTTAATTGTTTTTACTGCATTTGGTGTTTTATGTTTTCAATATTTTTCAACTTTTAATGAAAATATTTTGAGTTTTTATGCATTTTTGCCTTGCCGCGGAGTGAAAATTGAATTAATTGAAGGAGAAATATATCTCTAAGGAAATTCGAGGAAGTAAATTTAAATGAAATGGAGCAAAAAATGTGCAAAATTTAATAGGCTGTACAAGGAAGTGATGTGCTGTTCACATAAAATTATTTTTTTCATTTTTTGTTAAATTCATTTATATGCTTTTTATGAAATTCTACTATCATGCACACATTCTTGTTACTTATATTATTAAAGGATCATATTTTAATACTTTTAGAACACCGAGGTTTTTTATTTATATAGTATATACATAATATATTCTTTTTGCATTTCCTCTTATCAAAACTGCATTTTTTCCTGTGTGATTGCTGTTGCTTCCTAATAAAATTGTTAAATGTTCTTCGCCGGTTTCTTTGCCATGGCATTTTCGCTTTTATAGATGTACGTCTTATCTGGAGGCATACTGAAATACAGTTCATATTCATTAAATATTAAAAGCATCTTTCTCTTGATACCCAGAAAAAAAAACTGCAATAAAACTTATATGTTTTCCATTTAGTTGTTTTGTTGGTGTTTATACTTTTACATTTACCCTTTACAGATCGAAAGACTAAGCTGGCGCGGATTTTGAGCTTATTTAGCCATCCATTAGATGAAGTATATTCGATTCGTAATTCTTTGAAATTTCAGCAACTTTTTCGCTCTAAATGCCCTCCGCTCTTATTTTACATTTCTATTTTTAATTTCGCTCTTCTTTAATTTCTTTGATTTTAACGACGCTGCACTAAAAGTAGCATCTTGGTTAGCAATAATCCAAGTTATGGTACTGAATTCTACATTTAACTTACATGCAATTTAAATCGCAGATAAATGGGGATTTCCATCCACTTCTTTTAAAATTTCGCAATTTTGCAGGATAATCAAATCTTTCGTTTTAATACGTTTTAGCGGCATTTAAAAAATAATTTCTGTTAACACATTTTAATGGCATTTTTGAAATAAATTCTGATGAGAGAAATGTAATGCTTCGCGAATGGAAGAAAATGCTTAATGAAGAAAGATATTCCTTCTTTTTTAGAGGAATGTTTTCAAATTTTTCAAAAATGGACAACAGCATTCTAAAAGAGATTGGAAAAGTGAAATAGCAGTCTTCCCCTTCCCCCCTCCCACACACACTGTTCTAAGCGGTGCTCTCGTCATGTTACAAACTGCAAAAGAAAAAGAAAAGATAACGAAGTGGCTTTTCTTACCGCTTTAAATACCTGCTCCCCAAGGAACTATGTTAACCATTACGATAACAGCAGTTGGAATGCGGTCAGTGGAAGGGCATTGGCGATAATGGAAAAAAGCCATCAGGACTCTAAAAACTAGATTGATGATTTGCATGTCTAGTATTGAGGGAAAAAAATAAATTAATTAAAAAAGAATTTCTAAAAAAGGAAAAGAAAACAAAAGAAAGAAAAAAATCCATTTCCGGAAGGAAAGAAAAAATTTCCTCGAAAGATTAGTACTGATGTCTTAAGCAGGAAAATGATTCAGTATAAAACGCTTTATACAAGAAATTTAGCGTTATCGAAATAAAAAAATACCTGTAATTTCTTGAAGTAAACTTCTTATACTAGAAAACTTCTTAAATAGGAATTTGTTTAAAGAACTTCAGTGTACATACAGTTTTACTGTAACGGGCCACATGACTAAGCCTCATGCAGAGTGATTCTTCTTTTCATCTAGTTTTCATACCGGAAGCAGAATCTACGACTAATCAACCATTCGCTTAAGATATCTTTAGTAATAAACCCGGAAAAGAATCATGAAACATCCACATAAGATTTAAAAAGCATCCATATAAGATGTCTTAGACGTTTTATGTATCTTGCATGGATGGACAATTTTATTATTCCCGAAGATTAATTTCCTTTTTCAAACGCTTCAGAAGAAAAATAAAAAGGAAAGCATAATACTATTGAGAAAACGTCTCTGAAGATGTCTGTTGCTGGCAGAAAAATGGCATTTTTCTATCATCCTATTTAAATAATGTACGAATTGCAACTTTTAGTAATGGTTTTAACTATGCATTAAGCCTTTAGGGGATACTCAGATAACAAGGTTTCTAAAATATCCTAAGTATTTTAGTATTTTACTGATTTTAGTATTTTACTGATAAGAAAGTATTTTACTGATCTTGCTCAGATAACAGGCACTTGGCGAGGTTCCTGAGATCGCGTTCGCCAACTTGGGCGATAGGCCCTAAACAATGGGAAGAGTGTTTACTTTGCTACCTCAGATGTTTACTAAGATAGGGAAAAGAAAAGGGATATTTTCTTTCTATCAGTAAGTATACAATTGGGTGTCGTGACTTTGCAGATAAATCTTTGTGCTGGATCCCATGACTTTGTCAGTAGACGTTTTTGAAGTTGCTGTTAAATTATTTTCTAAATAAATTAATTACACCTGTAGTTAGGATAAGATAATTTTATTTTTATGCAAGAAAATTACAAAATATGCTCCTTTTTCGTACTTATGGCTCACATTAGCCATTTGTATTTACATATAATTAATTTCTAACTAAATTAATTTAAAATTTTTAATTATACACTTAAATAAATTAATTAAGCTTCTAACAGAATAAAAACATTTTATTTTTATAGAATAAAATATGCTATTTTTTCACAAAAAAAAAAAAGAATGAAAGTTAATTAAATTTGTAAAAATCAAATTTTTGAATAAGATATATATTTATAGATTTTTCTGACGTGTTTCTCATGTTCATGTTTAATTGTAATGAATGTAATGTAAACTTGAGCTTCAAATAAGTAAAAAATAGAAATAGTTGCAACAAATGCATAACTGAAATACACATTTGCCGACCGTATAAAATTGCTTCGGGGGTCGCCAGTTTGAAACCACTGTTATAAACAACGAAAAATAATATTTTTATGATTTAACTTTTCATGGAATAAATACAGACAAATTCAATTAACCTTATCCTATTCTATTTGATTGGTCTCCTTCCGAAATTTAAACAATTGCATAACGTCGTGGAAAGTCATAGAAGCGCTCGTTATAAATCTTGTTTACCTGCACTTATGCAATTCAGGATTACATTTCTTTGTTTGCCTACATGAAAATTATTTTCGCACTCGAACAATAAAAAAAGAAGAAGAAAAATAACCCTCTTAACCTTATTAAGCGAAATTATGCTTATAAAAGAATCCGGAATGTTCAGTATAAACCGGAATGAATGATGATTGAATAGCCTGGAATAAATTTCGAGGATGTAATTATTGTTCTGGAAATAACGCATATTTTATTTTTTGAAACTTTCATCTTTAACTGTGTGATATATATTACCTTTTCGTGATCATTACTCCATTTATATAAACATGCTTTCAAACATATATAACCATTATTACGGATAGTTGTTCGAATGAATAGTAAGAACTAAAAAAGAGGATTATAAAAGTTAATAATGTTGGAGTTATATATATATCATAATCTAAACTACTAAGATGAAAAAAGCACATATATTTACTTAATCACAACAATAGCTAATCGTTTACAATTCGCCCTGTGTGTATGGTTTACCTTTTCAACGCAAACGATACACTTTTCCTGTGTTGGCCTTTCACGACTTTCGCCTAACAGAGCTTTATCTGTGATATTGAGCTGAAGAGGGAATTTTTGGAAAACGCCTTTTGATGTAAGTTCCCTCCGATTTTTCGTGATTCAAGATGGCGGAGAAAATTGCGCCAAATGCCGCTTATCTGAGATTTCCCGGCCTTTATTAAATACAAAGCATATTTGAAAAAGAAAAATAAATAAATAAATAAAAATCTGAAAGGTTTCCGATTTTAAATTACGTCTAAAGGGGCGTTTTTTAACGTATCGCAAAATAATTTTTAAATGAGTATATCTTTAGAATTTCCGATACACAGTTCTGCGCGCTTTAGATAAAAAGTTCCGCCCCCCCCCCGTAGAGTGTTGCCATTGCTCGCTTTTAAATCGTTTAAGTTTGTTCACCAAAAATTCGCTAAAGTTTTACAAAATATGAAATAAATAATAAAACAAATTCCAAATTTGGCCTTCCAGCTGCGCATATTCGGGTGGAAAAGTACGTTATTCAAAATTGGATGGCTTTAGGTAACGTTGTTCTATCACATTTTTAGAAATATATATATATTTATGTAGATTCTTCATTATTTAATTTTTTAAATATAATACAACACTGCAAGATTTTGTGAAAAAAGTTTGAAAAGAGATTCAGACTTGTAATGTTTCCAACGCAAAATCGCAAAACGAAAATAATAGTCCTTCAGAGACAAAGCCCCTTTGGACTAAAAATTAAATTACTTTCACAGGGGCGTTGTGTGTGTGTGTGTGTGTGTGTGTGCGTGCGTGCATGTGCGTGTGCATGTGCGTGTGCATGTGCGTGTGCGTGCGTGTGTGTGTGTGCGTGTGTGTGTGCGCGCGCGTGTGTGTGTGTGTGTGTGTGCGCGCGTGTGCGTGTGTGTGTGTGTGATCTTTATTTATTAAAACGGTTAAATTCAGTTCAAGAGCAATATCGCAAAATAATTTTAAACTGAGTATATTTTTTCCCGATACATAGTCTCACGCGCAGGAGATACAAATTTTTTCTGTACAACGCTGCCATTGTTCACTTTGAAAGCCTGGAATTTGTTAATCAAAAACTCCTCAGAGTTTTACAAAATATGAAATTGATAATAAAACAAATTCCAAATCGTAGTAGGATTACGTAATTCAAAACTTGATGGCTCTAGGTACCATTGTTTTATCACAATGCTAGAAACATATATGCATTTATGAAGATTCTTCATCATTTAATTTCTTCAAATATCATTCACGGCGATAATATTTGGTAGCAACAATTTGAAAAGTGAAACGGACGTTCAGAGTGATTCGACGCAAAATTGCAAAACGAGAACAATAGTCCTTCAGGGTCAAAGGCCCCTTTGGACTAAAAAAAAATATGAAACCTTTTAGATTTTATGTTACGCCCAAAGGGACGTTTTTTATCGTTTTGCGTGTTACATTTACTTCTTCAATATCATGTTCTTTGCACTTAAACTTTAAAATTCAATTCAACAGCAATATCACAAAATATTATAGCAGGCTTGTAAAAATGTTTTCTTTTCGTACAGTGTTGCCATTGCCCGCTTTGAAATTGTTGAGCCTGTTAATCAAAAATTCATTAAAGGTTTAAAAAATATGAAATAGATAATAAAACAAATTCCAAATTTGGACTTCCAAATACCCATAGTCGAGTGAAGGTCTACGTTATTCAGAATTGGATGTCTCTAGGTGCCGTGGTTTTTTGACAATGCGATAATTATACATGCATTCATGCAGATTCTTTATTATTTAACTACTTTAAATATAATGCAATAAATAAATCTAATATTTGGTGGCAACAATTTGAAAAGCGAAATGCTGTTTTATAATGGACAACACAAAATGCCAAAATGAAATTAATAGTCCTTCTGGGCAAAATGCCCCTTTGGGCTAAAACGATTTTACCTTATTTCGAGAAAATACTGTTAAGAAGTTTGCTGAAGTCACCCTAAGGTAATTATAATATGTTCTTCACAGTTCAGTTTTTGCACTGTTTTGCTTATTCTTGGCTTCAATCACAATAATTCATCCAGTTCTAAGCTACGCATATTTCGTTTAGGCAAGAGTTTCGCAAGATTACTTTCTTCACTTTCTTAAACGCAAATTTTTGCTAAATTCTAGTGAGATTTATTTTATTAAAGAAAGTACTCATCACTTTTGGGAGATTATCCTTGCATTACTCTCACTTTACCCTGAGATCATGTGGTAAAGGCAGATAGAAGTAGAAATTTAAAAGCCAAAGTAATTTCAAACGTCTCCTGTCCATTGAGTAGTTAAAATTGTAAACTGTAAAAACATTATAGACATCTCATGTGTTTTTTGCAAATGCACAAGCAACTCCTTCAAGCTTCCTTTATTCTTGTGCAAAGAATAAGTTGCCTATATTTTTGGACAACTGAGATAAGCCACTATGCTCTAGAGGTTTGACAAGAAAGATTTTGAAAATTTATTCTCAAAACATATATTTTCCTAAATATGTTTCCACAAATTTTTTTGTGTGTTTTAGTTTCCCTTCTGGAGAAAGTTGTTTACGAGTGCTTCAATCTCAGTCTCACTTCCTGGACAATAAACATACTCATTCAGATAAAATAATTGGATTTGTTCCTCCGAAATTGGATAATACTTGCAAATTCGTCATCTGATGGGTTAATTGCAGCTACTAGGATTCCAGTAATAGTACAAGAGTAATTGGAAGCAAGCAAGAATAGTAGAAAACCTTTTGCAAGACACCAGAAAGAAAGATGTCTGCACAAACTGATCTCCTGACTAAAGCATGTTTCTTTTTAGTTGCACTCTATAGGTAATTAAATCACATTTGCCTTTTATCCCTTTTGTGGACACGAAATCACTTTTCGCGTGGTTTCCTTTCTCCATTAATGCAGTTATGAACCCGATCTGTTTTTCTCAAGCTGTTCTAAGTGCAGATAATAATGAAGACTGTCCTTTAGCACTGTTGCGGAAATATCTTCTTGTCATTTAAGACAACAAGACTTCGTCCACCATTCCTAATACTGACATATTTACATATTTTCTGAGTACCTAGTGATCTTGTACGGCAAAGAATATTTTTATGAAATATATGCCTAAGGCTAATGATTTTAGATTTAGGTATGAGGCTGTTTAATTTCAGTGCCAAAACTTAGAATTGTTTATTGCAAACAGTCTTGGAGCAACTGAAAAAAAGGAACCAGTTAATTTTCGCTTTTGGGAACTAACTACCTTTGGGGGTAAAAGCTCAGAATACGCTGCATAAACAAAATTCTGAAGACAGAGCTTAGTGACGTCATAAATGACTAAGCTCTAGACGTCACAATGTAGTCTTGCATTTTATACCACTTCCAATTTAGTATTTTGTACTGAAAATACGCATAAACAGTTATTTATTACTGTAAATTTATTTTAAATTTACTTTTCTAACAATTCAGCTGTGGTTTAACTGAAAATAAGTGTAATATATCGTTTATTTTGAATTAATGTGATAAATAATTCAGTTCTACCATTCATTAAAACAGTAAACAATGTACCAATCTCGTATACTTATATATCAGACAGCTTCAATATTTTTAAAGATTTGTAAGCTTTGGCAATAATACAAATAAGATTTAAAAATAAATAATATTAATACAAATAAGACTAAAATAAAGATACAAAAAACCATCTGAAAGGTTTCAGATTTTAAATTACATCCAAAGGGGCGTTTTTTTAACATTTTGTGTGTTACCTTTATTTATTAAATATCATTTTCTTCGCACTTAAACCATAAAATTCAGTTAAAGAACAATAACGCAAAATAATTTTTAAATGAGCATATATTTAGAATTTCCTATACAGTCTAGCGCGCTGGAGATAAAAATGGTTTCTCTCTACCAAAGCTGTATGTTGAGTTTGTTAACCAAAAATTCATTTAAAGTTTTACAAAATATGAAATCGATAATGAAACAAACTCCAAATTTCAAATTTTGGCTTCCAGATGCCCATATTCGTAGGAGGATTATATTATTCAAAATTGGATGGCTCTAGATACCGTTGTTTTATCACAATACGGGAAACATACATACATTTATGCAGATTCTTCATTATTTAATTTCTTTAAATATAATACAGGACGATAATATTTGGTGGCAACAATTTGAAAAGTGAAGCAACGCTTTTAGTGAATCGACGCAAAATGCCAAAATGAAATTTATAGTCCTTCTGGGCAAATTGCCCCTTTGGACTAATAAGATTAAAACAAAGATACAAATAAGATAAAAGTGAGATTAAAAATTTTCTTTTAAATTTAAATCTTTGTCTTAGAACCCTTAAATTCTACCATTTTCATAAATGATTCTATTGCTACACAACATCACAATCCCTTAAGTACTATTAAGTGGACAGTATTCATTATATTAAAGAAAACTAAGGTACGAAAATAAAACCCCCAAATTTGTTTCAAGTAGAGTATATAATATCCAATGCAATTGCAATAGCAAAGACTTTGTGTTAAAATAATAACGCAAAAGTTACTTATAGAGTGGAAGTTTGCAATTTTCACCACTCGACTTCTAATTTAGAAATCGTTAGAACTTCCTGAATCATGATCGAACTTCATGATCGTCAAACTATCGATATTTATCGTAAGTCGGAAAACATAATGAACGTACCAAACTAAAATAATGAAAAATCCAATTTAAAATATAAAATAATGACTAAAAATACAATTTCAATTAATACAGATTAAAAATATCAAAAGGATATATTTAAAATTGCACATAATTATGCGACACATGAGTGTTGTGCTTTCCATGTACACAGCGATTTGTTTTTGCTTAAAAATATCAGAGAATTACACAAACTCAGCATCGTGCATAACATTGGCATTGCACACAGCCTCGGCATTTCACATTAGCCATGATCACAATTCCCCCTAGAACAATTGCAAATTCAGCATATATTCCAATATAATGAAAAATAAGACTTCCTGTTTTTAACATTTCAAAAGTAGGCCGTCTTATAACAATTAATAATCAGAAACGCAGAACAAATGATCGAGAGAGAAATATCATTCAACTTCATTCATTCGATATAAAAAAAAAAGAACATTTTCAAGAAAAATGACCCAGCAAAAGAAATAAAACTACCATAAAAATGTCATTGCCTTACAACGAAATCGCCAAATTTGGGGTGCACCCGCTATTTCACTTTAGTCAATAATAATAACTGAAACTAATATTCAAGCCTCTATTTCTGTAGAACACATTGTCGGCATCTCACTCAGAAATATCAGCTGGCTATAACTCTCTAATAACTACATATATTCTAGTAATTACATGAATATTATTAAGCACTATAATTCATGAGACACATCTAAAGTATTTAGACTCAAATTCCTTATTTCGCGTAAATGAAATGTATACGCATTTCTTAATATTATTTCATCCTGTCAGCTGCCAAGTTGTAATGTCGTTACACACCGGTAGTTCGATCCAGGTCAAAATCTTGGCGAGAGGATCGGCAGCATAGAAGGCTCCGTGTCTTTTCTTAATCACAAAAAGAAAATGATAGCTTGAATTAATTATTCGTTGAATATTAAAAGACTTCATTCTGTAAACAAATATTTACAGTTACCTTTTTTCTGTTTACCTGAAACTGTGAGAGCAAATTAGAATGACAAAAAAGTTTTAGTAACTCAGCCATAAGCCGTTTAAGAATGTCTAGAAAATCTTAATCGGGAAAAAAAATTTTTTTTAATCAAAAGAAAAAAAGAAAGATGGAAAGAAAAAGGGGAAAAAATGAAAGATACTATAAAAAAGGAGAAAAAGAAAATGAAATCATAGCCTTTTACAACAGACAGTTGTATTTTATTAAAAAATGCATTAAACGGTAAATTATAAAACATACATATACAGTTACAAGACATTATGTATTATATAGTCGCCCAGACGGTATAGTGGTTAGAGGATACTGCGGTACCGAAAGGCAAGGGTTCGAATGCCGCAGAAGACATGGATGTTTGTAAATGTTTAGTATCCGTACGGCATGAGGGCACTCTAAATACGCGGCGTGCCAAAAGTCTTCTCGTGTGGTTTGGTGGAAGGGAAGAGAGGTGGAAGACCCCCGGAGTGCTCTCCCTCAAAATTGAGGTGGAAAATAGAAGGCCAGCCTCTCTTTGGAGTAGGCTCTGGCAACAATTTTTCCATGTAATATGATAACGACAACAACAAGATATGTATAGCTATAAGATATTATAGACACAAGTTATATATAGTTACAAGATTTTATAATTACTTCATGCTAAATAACTTCCTTACGCTGCCGTATTTCCGTTTATAAACTGAGACGTTTTAGCAGATATCATACTACTGCAGTCTGACGATCGGTGTATATACGAGTTCGAAATGACTTGTAATTCGATCGCAAAAAACCAAGGCGGGAAGGGATCAGATTTTAACGGTCGCCCAAAAAGGTTTGCTAAGTTTTTTTTACGCTGTCGCTGAGCTCTCAGTCTACCAGTCTGCAGTTACGCTCCACCTGCTAAATCTTTTTTTTTTTAGCCTAAAGAGCGTTAGCCCAGAAGGGCTATTAATTTCGTTTTGGTTTAAATGTCGGTTCACTTTAACAATATAAACATTTTAAAAATAGCATGTGTTTAGAATTCCCGATGAAGTGTTAAGGGTTGGCATAGATTTTTCTGTTTTTTTCGGTCTTTTCTCAGTTTATCATATCAATTTTCAATTTTCTTAGTAAGATTGCTTGCAAAACTTCTTTTTTTATTATTTATTATTATTATTATTAGCGTTTTAGTCTTAAATTTATAAATTAGATGTCATGTTCTTCGCACTTACGCTAAATAAAATTCAATTGAATAACAAAATCCCAAAATATTTAAGAGGCAGCCTATCTTTAGAATTTCCTATATACAGTCTCGCACGCTGGAGATAGCAATGTTTTAATCCGTACAGTCTTACCACTGCTTGGTTTCAAATTGCTGAGTTTGTTAAAAAATTCGCTAAAGTTTTACAAAATAGGAAACATTAAATTCGAAATTAAAAATTCGGGGCTCCAGGAGCACATTTTCGGGTGGAGTACAACATTACTGAAAATTTGATGGCTCTGGGTACCGTCATTTTTCCGCAGTGTGAGAAATACACATGTTCATGCAAATTCTTCATTTTTTAATTTCTTTAAAAGTTAATAAGGGGCGGTAACATTTCCTGGCAATAAAAGTGGATTAGACATTTAATCCAAATCTCGTTTCGGAACTAATAACCCTTTCGGGCTAACGTCCTTCTGGACTATAATTATTAGTAACTGAAATAATTCAGTTTTTTTTTATTTTATTTAGTTTTAATGTATGTTAATGAATCTTCTTTATATCAGTATCCAACTCACAGAAGCCAATGCCATTGTCTAGCCAGTATCAGAAATCTCTCTGCAACATGCAAGTCCTGGTGAATGGCATCATCCTCCATCTCATCATTCTCATCGTCCTGGCAGTTAATATCTTTTTAAATTCTCTCCGAAACACTGCTAATGCAGCACTTTCTGGACCATTGTTTCTGGCCTGGATAAAACTTCGTACTAACTTTCAGCTCGTCTGATGTCTTGCCAATTAAAAGGGGTTGACCAATTAGCTTGGCTAGTATGTAATATACCCCTTTTAAATAGGATAATCTAATTCTTAATCTTTAATCTTGGCTAGTACGAATATACCCGTTTTAATTAGGCTAATCTTAATCTTTAATCTTAGCTAGTATGTAATATAATCCTTTTTAGTCCAAAGGGATTTAGTCCCGAAGGACTATTACTTTCGTTTTGCGATTTTGCGTCGGAAACACAAAAACGGCGTATCACTTTTCAAATTGTTGCCACTAAATGTTATCGCTCTGCATTAAATTTTAAAAAATGAAAAATCTGCATAAATGTATGCATGTTTTTTTTTTTTTTTTGACGTAGCTTTCTCTTTAAAAATCGTCTGCGTGCGTTGCACGGGAAAATAAAAAGGAATTTTAATTACAGTTCTAAATAAATAGCCAAATAAATGTGAAATTCGTAACAATATTCTCTAAAACTTTTTTGAATTTTTCATTAACAAACTCAAAGATTTCAAAGCCAGCAATACCAACGTTGTACAGAAAAACATTTTTATCTCCAGCGCGTGAGAGCGTGTACCGAAATTTCTAAAGATATGCTCAATTTAAAATTATTTTGCGATATTGCTGTTGAACTGAATTTTATGGTTTAAGTGCGAAGAACATGGTATTTAACAAATAAAGGTAACACATAAAATGTTAAATAAACGTCCCTTTGGACGTAATTTAAAATCTGAAACATTTCAAATTTTTTTTTTTAATTAGTTATTCATTTTTTAGATAGAGGCCTCTGAAATTGGTTGTTGTTTTAGCCACTTCTTTTTGTACCTAGACTTACAGGGACATTAGGATTTTTATTTTGAAGCAGGAGAGATGAAAAATTAGCATTGTCCTCGCCGGGACTCGATCCACGGACCTCTCCAATACTCGCCGTGCGTGCTGACCATTACACCACAAAGGCATGTGAAGAAGGCGGGAGAAATACCTTATATACTCCCCTTTTTAAAGATCGACTGGGAATTAGAGGCCCCAATCGTCAAATCTTCGTGGTGGAGAATCATCATCCACCACCTTTTTTAGTTCGGGCGCCACTGTAGATTATTTTGGAAGCAAGAGAAGAGACAAATGAACAAGGCCTTCGCCGGGAGTCGAACCACGGATCTCTCCAATACGCTTCCAGCGTACTGATCACTACACCAGGAAGGCCTGCGAAGAAGGCGGGAGAAATACCTTATAGATCGACAAAGCTTTTGTCAAACTTGCGGACGGTGCTACTATTCAAACAACTGAATCATGCTGGGGCATTTTGAAGCTAAATATTCTACATAACATACGGAGTACCGCACGGTAAATGTTTCCGCATAATCTAGATCCATTAATGAAAGTGATGAATACTTTTCGGCCATTCTGGGCGTCATTTGTACTGTATATAGTTGAATAATTCATAAAAACGGCCCTTATGAAGACCCCCTGCTTTTATTTTGAAAAATTGAAAGGAATTTAAATCTATTCGAATTAGAAATTTAATTGGTTATTTAATTAAGTAACAGAATTATTTTGACTTATATATTCTTAGTTACTAGACCAAAGCGGCTATTTGCCCAGAAGGGCTATTAATTTCGTTTTGGTGTTTTGCGCCGTCCACTATAAAATAGCGTTTAACTTTTCAAATTGTTGCCACCCAATATTAGACCGCTGCATTACATTTAAAGAAATTATGCTTTGCCATTTTTTTTTCGTTAAGTAATGAAGGATCTGCATGAATGTATTTATATTTCTCGCATTGTGAAAAAAACAAGGGTACATAAAATTCTGAATAACTTAGTCCTCCACTCGAATATTGGCATCTGGAAGCCCGAATTTTGACTTGGAGTTTGTTTTATTATCTTTTTTCATGGTCTTTTAAAACTTTAAAGCATTGTTTTTTTATTATCAAATTCAACGATTGCAAAGCGAGCAACAATATACGAAAAAAAAAACATCTTTATCTCCAGCGCCCGAGACTGTGTATCGGAAATTTTAAAGATATGCTCTTTTTAAATACTTTGTGATATTGCTGATATCTTGTGGTTTAAGCGATAAGAACGTGATTTTTAATATCTAAAGGTAATACACAAAACGTTAAAGAAACGCCCCTCATAACGTAATATTTTATTTTATTGTATTTATGTTAAAAACTTGGTTTTGATGGGTCTGTCTGAGAAATAACTAAGGCTTTAAATCGTTGTTATGTCATTACCTAGGAGGCCAGTTATTCGAATTTTTTATGCTATATAAACATACTTATAAGAGGATTTTAAATTTGACTTATATGCGGGTTTTCAATTTTGCCTGAATTTCTTCAGGAATATCTTAACTCTCGTTTATGCAGAAATTGGCTTATATTTGGAAATATACCATATAAGTTTCGGTAGTTTTACTTTTTTAAGTCATTCATATTTTTTTATGATTTTCAGTGTGTGCAATATTGAGTAAAATAAATTTTACCGTACTCTGTTTTGTATAATACAGTTATTTTGAATAAATTTGCTTTTAGCTGTACAACTCCTAGAAATATATTATAAAATTTATGTAAAAAAGAGCATTCGTATAAAGAACGTCAGATACTATAATGCAAATAAACAAGAAAATAACGAAACGTGTTTCCAGGAAATGCCACAAACATATGCTTTCAGTACAGCTTAAAAACGTTTTTTCGCCTCTATTTCGCTTTTTCTCTATATACAGGGATAATATCTTCAAACTTTTTGTAAAAATCCCTCTCGAAGGAAGAGTAAATAGAAACTTCGAAGGGAATTTTTTCCGGAAACGACTTTTAATTGGAATCCTTTTTCTTCCTTAGTGAGAGACTTTTCCCTCCTCCCTGTCTAAAGAACACTGAGAAGAAAATAAAATGGTGAAATGTACACTTGGAGCTACATTTTTACAGAAAATAGTTTCCCCCCCCCAAAAAAAAAATTTTCTTGCAAATAGTTTTTCAAGTCTCAGCTAAGTTTCAATGATGCATGGGGTTAAAAAGCTTTTCTAAACTTAGTTTATTTTTTATATAGTTTCTCGGCAGATGTTAAGTTAGTGTAAATCCATTGGATTTTCTTCATATGTGTTGTAAAATGGGTACATGAATGTATGTAAAACTCTGTTTAATATTCCTTAAGTTCTAGAAAGCATTTTTAAACTTAAAAATATTAATAATAAATGAATATCATGCGAAAATGGGTTTTTAAATATACGCAGCATATCAATCGAGATGAAATTTTGCCGTTATTTTGTAATCTTTAATCCTTTCTAAACGAAAAAGCATAAAAATGGGCATAGGCGTCTTCTTCCTAAGTGCATCTTGATGCTGATTAATGACTTATTAATGTCCATTCCGTAAAACATAAAAAAGTTAGTGAAACATCGATTTTTACTTATATTGTAATCATGAAACATTCCGAGTACCATATTTCAACGAAAATATCTATTTTTACCGCTATCGAATGCAATTTAACGATGTTATTCAGTGATATCTGTACGTAAGAACAGAATAAATGGCTCTTTTTCGCCAGACGATTTATAAAACTGATTTAAAATGGGTTCCGAAAAGATTTTTTTCGTGGCGTCTGTACGTATGTATGTATCTCCCATAACTCAAAACTGAGCATTCTCAAAACGTTTAAATTTTGTATACAGAATTACTATAACATGTTTTGGCTGCAGTCGCCCGATTAAAAGTACACTCATGTCCATAAATTAAGGATAATGCAAAATCAGGCAAAGGAAGAGTTAGAAGCAAAACAAATTTGACTTATTTGTAAAGCTGATTTATTAAACAAAAGGTAAAGAGCAAAAAAAGATGCTATATGTTTGATATATTAAAAAAAATTAGAGATTTTTTCTCCCTGGAGCAAATTACAAAAAAAAACTATTTACAAAAAACCAATATTACATGGTTGGGTATGACTGTTAATACATTGTATGTCTCCCAGACGATGCAATACAGTTCGTACAACGTCTAGGCATGCTGAATATCAAATTATCGAACTGATCTTGGGGGATATTATACCACTCAAAACGCAATGCTCTCCGAAGTTCCGGTAGACATGTAGGAGGAGGTTGACGGGCTGCAACTCATCGGCCAAGCATGTCCCACAAGCATGTCTCTACTGGATTCATGTCCGGTGAGAATGCTGGCCAGTCCATACGGGTGATGTCCTCCGATTGAAGGCATTCGCTTACGATGTTTGCACGGTGAGGACGGGCGTTGTCATCCATAAACACAAATTGTGCGCCCATGGCGCCCCCGAAACAAACGTACATGTTGTTCCAGAATGACGTCCCGATAGATTTGGCTTGTCATGGTTCCAATTTGAACATGCAGGTCAGTTCTGGACCCCAGAATAATTCCACCCCAAACGAGCACTCCTGCACCACCGTAACGGTGTCGTTCAATAATGTTTTCTTGGTGGTAACGGGTACCTGTGGAGCTCTCCATATGAAAGTCCGGCGTGAATCAGACTGCAAGCTAAACCTGGACTCGTCGGAAAACATCTCACAAGCCCACTGTTGCGGTGTCCCCAATGCATGCTCTCTACTCCAGGCTAACCGCAGGCGACAGTGAGTTGCAGTAAGTGGAACGCATCTGACAGGTCTACAAGCATATAGACCAATCTGCCCTAAGCGTCTGTACACGGTCTGCCTTGAAATTGTCGTACCAGTGGCTGAAGAGAGCTGACGAGACAGGTCTGAGGCTGTGCTCCGCCTGTTTCTTTTGGCAGTAACTGCCAAATACCGGTCCTCATTCGGCGTTGCAACTCTGGGGCGACCTGTGCTGTAACGTCTACTCACATTACCATCATCTTGGAATTGTTGCCAAAGCCTGGAGATGACACTCTGAGCAATTCCAAGTTCGTCTGATACTTCCAGTTGGGTACGCCCACATTCCAGACGGCCTATAATTCTACCACGTAAAAAATCATCCAAATGCGTCCTTTGTGTCATAACTATTCGGTTATTGCACTGAAATGCTTATAAAGCGCCTGCGAACAATTTTACTTCTTTGTCTGTATTCTTCATATATCACTTTCTTACACTCTCGTCATTGTGACGTTCCATCGGTGTCATCTGAATTCCTGAAATTTGCATATGATTCTTGAAGATGTGTGTAGTGATTTTACAGGCGATATATTTAGAGTTCGATTTCCGCGTGACTCCGAATTATCCTTAATTTATGGACATGAGTGTATATAAATGTACCCACTCTATTACTCGGCTCAGTAAACTCAGTGTTTTTATTCTTATATGTTGGTAAATTGCGCATTTTTTTTCTTTAAAAATGACTGAATTGTATAGTTCTTATCTTTCGGTTAAGGTTTTTATGCCTTTAGCTAATATCCGTGCAATATTTATAGAATTATCAACAGTTTAAAAGTTGTTGTTTAAAAGTTGTTTAAGTGCGACTAAGTCTACTTTTTTACTACAGCAGCCATATTTGTTTACGTTTGAAACTTTGTGGACTAGTGAATTAATTCTTTCTGCACCTAAAGTGTCTTTTTGCCGGGTGGGACCAAAAGGGAAGTTTTAGTTTTGTGCATCGAAAAATCTGCCTTCTTGCTTGCTGGTCGAATTGCTTGTGCTCTTGGTACCATACCAAAATTCTCTATTATTTAATTCTTTAAATATAATACACGGCGATAATATTTGGTGGCAACAATTTGAAAAGTGAAACAACTCTTTTAGGGAATCCACGCAAAATGAAAAACGAAATTAATAGTCCTTCTGGGTAAGTTGTCTCTTTGGATTAAAAAGAAAAGTAAAGGGGGGAAACCCTGGCTTGGAAAACTGGAAGGCTTCATATATAAATAGTCGCCCATAAGGCTTTGTTAAGGTTTTTTACCCTCTCATTGAGCTCACAGACTAACAGGCTACTGTTGTTTTCTTTTTAACTTCCTTGTACGAAGCAATGGAAGTACTGAATTCACAAAAAATTCCGGGTACCATATATCAACGAAAATATCCATTTTGATGGCTATCGAATGCAATTTAACGATGTTTTTGCTTGATATATATACTTAAGGGCAGAATAAAGGACTCTATTTCCCCAAACGAACTATACAACTGATTTAAAATGGATTCAGAAGAGATTTTTCACGGTGTCTGTACGTATGTGCGTATGTATGTATCTCGCATAACTCAATAACTATTAGCTTCACAACGTATGGGACTGCTGTACCATGTAGATGGGCACCTCCCTTTTTTTCTTGCAATTGCCGGCACCAAAAGTTTACAAATATATATATATAGATAGATATATATACCCATTCTGTTATTCGGCTCAGTGAGCTCAGTTTTTTTATTCTTATATGCTGGTAAATTGCGCATTTTTGCTTTAAAATGATTGAATTATGTTCTTATCTTCTGGTTAAGGTTTCTATGCCTTTAGTAAACTTGCATGCAATATTTGTAGAATTATCAACAATTTAAAAGTTGCTTAAGTGCGGCTAGGGCTAATTATTTTAGTATAGCAGCCATATTTGTTTACATTTGAAATTAGCAGAACAGTGGATTTGTTTCCAATCTAGAGAAACTAAGCTTCGCAACAACAAAGATAACGCCTTCTTTTATCATTGCGAATTAAATCATGCTTAATCCGTTCTGGAATTTATTCGAGGAAATAAGTGTTTAAGATTTACTTCGTAATTTTTGATATAGATATTTTGAGTTTTTATGCATATTTGCCTTTTCGAGAATTGAATTAATTGAAGGAGAAATACTGAATCGTCTGGGGAAAAACTGTTTCTATTTTTTGTTTGTTTGTTTTTTGTTTAATTTCTTCTACACATCGTTTTAGATTTATCATAGTATTTGAATAGAACATTTGTCAACGATTAGATAATTCTTCAGGTGATATACATAATTTTTGTGCATTCTGAGTTATAAAATAAATAAGATGTAACGCTGTTAAGTGAACCTAGTGCCAGAGTGTCGCTATGGTAAAGAAATATTGAATTTTAAATATTGCATTTATTCTATTGTGCGCTGTCGACGAAGTAGGTTTAATTCATTACATTAAGTTTAAATGAATTACAAGAAAAAATGCGTATAATTAATATTCCGTACAAGGAAGTCATGTGGTGCAGACATCAGATTTTTAAACTTTATTATTAAGCATCGTTTTCTTCATACTTATGCCATATACAATTCAACAGCAGGGTACAAAAAATTTCACAGCAGCATAGCAGTATACTTTAAAATTCCCGATGTAGCTCTAAATACTGCCATACATTTTTCTGTTTTCAGTCTTATCTCAGTTCATCACATCAATATTCAATTTCTTTAACTAGATCCCTTGCAATACTTTTTTTCTGTCTTTTTGTTATTAACATTTTGTGTGTTAACTTTATTAACTAAATACCACTTTCTTCGTTCTTACGCCCCACAAAATTCAATTCAATAGCAAAATCACAAAATACTTACAAACAGCATATCTTTAAAATTTCTGATAGACAGTCTCGTGAGCTGGAGATAAAAACGTTTCATTCCTCATAATTTTTCAGCTCTCAAATTATTGAGTTTGTTAATCAAAATTTAACTAAAGTTTTACAAAATAGGAAATAAATAATAATAAAACAAATTCGAAATTCCAAAATCGAGCTTCCTTATGCCCATGCTCGAGTGGAGGATTACGTTATTCAAAATTGGATGGCTTTAGGTACTGTCGTTTTTTACAGCGCAAGGAACATGCACACATACACGCTGATTCTTCAATATTTAATTTCTTTAATTTGGCCGTAAATATCAATGAGGAAACGTTCATGCCCTTTAAAAATTTTTGTACGATATTTTATCTCCCAGCCAGGAGAAGATAAATTCATGGCTGTGATGTTTTGCCATTTTTATCTCACGTATATTGTAAGGCTTGATAAACCATATCTCGATATTTAAATATTGTAGGTTTAAATATTGTAACGCCTCAAGGGCATTTGTCAAGAAAAGTTTTGACAAGTTTTGTTTCTTTTATTTTTTGGTTTTCTGAAAAGAAAGATATGAAATGCAAAGATATTAAGTCATAAAGTTCAAAACGAACGTCGAAGACTTGTAATAAATGCTAAAAAGACGAATTTGTTTAAGATACGTTTTTCTCCCTTATATAAGACGTAAACACTTCATTAAATCCTCCAGACGACGTAGTGCCTTTTTTTCATTTTCTTATAACCTGTAAATACTTTTTTTTCTCTTTAGAAGTTCCCGGTAGTGATTAAAAAAGAACAATAAAGGCACAGCAAAATCTGCATGCGGTGGTATATTATCCAAGTACAGACTTTTAATCAATTTAGAAAATTGCGTAATTGCAAGTACTCAAGAAAAGGTAACTTGATGAATATTTAAGGAATTAAGGAGTTTATAAATATAGATTTATTTTAGTAATTTTATATTACTCCCAAAGGAGCGTTTATTCAAAGTTTTCTATGTTACCTTAATATCATATTCTTAATCAATAACTTAATATAATTAATTATTAATAATTTAATATCATACTCTTGGTACTTAAGCCACATGAAATTCAAATCAACAGCAATATCGCAAAATATTTAAAAACAGCATAGCTTTAAAATTTCAGATATGCAGTCTCGCGCCCTGGAGATAAAAATGCTATTTTCCGTACTTACGCCATATACAGTTTAAAAGCAAAATGACAAAAATTTTAAAAGCAGCATAGCAGTATTCAGTTAAGAATTCCCTATGCAGCGTTAGGTGTTGGCATACACTTTTTTTCAGTCTTTTCTCAGTTCATCATATCAATGTTCAGTTTCCCTTACTAAGATAACTTTATAAGCTACTTCTCCCGCCTTCTTCGCATGCCTTTCGTGGTGTAATGGTCAGTACGCTCCACGCGTATTCGAGAGGTCCGTGGTTCGAGTCCCGGCGAAGGCGTTTCTCATTTTTCATGTGTCCTGCTTCCGAAATATCCTAATGTCTCTACAGTGGCGCCCGAACTAAAAAAGGTGGTGGATGATGATTCTCCTCCACCAGGATTATTGCGATTGGGTCCCCTAATCCCCAGTCGCCCTTTAAAAGGGGGAGTACATAAGGTATTTCTTCCACCTTCTTAGCACACTTTCGTCGTGTAATGATCAGCACGCTCGACGAGTATTCGAGAGGTCCGTGGTTTGAGTCCCGGCGAGGGCACTGCTCATTTTTTGTCACTCCTGCTTTCAAAAAATACCTAATGTCTCTACAACTTTCCTAAACCTTTTTTTTGGGGGAGATATCATGTTCTTCGCATTTATGCCACATAAAATTCCACTCAACAGCAAAAATCACAAAATGTTTAAAAATGACATATCTTTAGAACTTTAGATAGACAGTCTTGCGCGCTGTAGGCATTTTTTTCCGTACAGTGTTGCCATTGCTCGCTTTGAAATCGTTGAGTTTGTTAATTAAATATTCGTTAAAGATTTTCAAAATACGAAATACATAATAAACAAATTCAAAAATCGAAATTTGGGTGTTCATGTGCCCATGTTTGGTGGAGGATTACGTTATTCGAAATCTGTTGGCTCTAGGTACCGTCGTTTTTACATAATGCGAGAAGCATACATCAGATTCATGCAGACTCTTCATGATTTAATGTCTTTAAATATAATACAGGGCTCTAATATTTGGTGGTAACAACTTGAAAAGTGAAACGGACATTTACAGTGAAACAACGCAAAATGCCGTTTAGGAAATAATAGCCCTTCTGAGCTACACTCCCTTTGGACGAAAAAAAAAGGTCGTCATTTCGGTTTACATGAAGAAATGCAGCAGAGTAACATTCATTTTTAAAACGAATCTTTCTCTACTTTGAAATTGAAATTATCATGTTTAATGCTCAAATTAAAAGACTGTAATTGTGAACAGTTACATATTTTCTTTTTGAAACTGAGCAGCTTGCTGACGGTCAATGGTCACACCAGAAAACTGATCTAAATATCGGAATTAAAGGCCGAAATGCGAGTCCGTGTTTTAGATGTAGTAGTTGCGAGTCGTATCACTTGCATGTCACCATCGTATTGACTCTGTGCTTTATTTCATGGACTGAATTGGCTGCGTAGCTGAACTGCATGACTGAGGTTTAACATATCTATCGACATTCGACCGTTCTCATCTCCGTACGATTTTAATCAGCGGAGATATTAACTAAAAACTCTGAAAACGCTAATTTTCACCCTCATTTTTCCAAGTGGCAATAGTCTCGCTCGCTGGAGATAAAAATAGAGGTCATATTCTGACGTTGAAGAAAGCACGCGATTACATGTGGCCACTTATACACTACTTTTAGTTATTGGAACAATTATAAATTTGACTCAAATGTAATTCTGACTAGAATGTTGTAAATATTAAACAAACTGATGTTAAAAGAAAGGTAACAAAATGTTATTAAAACGAAAAGGCTAAAAATTAAAAAGAAATTAAAAAAATAGTATCAAAATATTATTAAGACGCACACAAACACACACACAAAAAAAAAACACTTATCTCTACAGAGTTTACCAATAAGGAGTGGCCACAACAATACAAAGAAATATCTCCTCAGAAAATCATTAATCACTTTCTTCTGGACGATTTGAGTCATAGGAAATTTACGACCCAACATTTTTTTTTTTTTTGTAAATAACCCAAGTTTTTGTAAATAAATAAAATTGATGCTGGGATGAAACTACTTTTGTTGCCAGCAATTTTTGAATCTTTTTAAAATACATAATATTGACGCTAGAATACAACTATTTTCAGGCATAGAAGAATTCTAGAGCCTTTTGTGTACTTGGTCTGTCTGGTACATTTTGCAGACTGAATTAGTCACGCCCTTTATTAGTTTCCTGTGGTTAAAGGTTCCTGTGGTTAATACGCTGTGGTTAAAGACGATACAAAAATTGTACGATGGGTTCTCCCCTATTAAATCGATCCCTTTCATTGACAAATTGCAGACCTTTGCACCTCTTTGACATTGATCATTAAATTACAACTTTATATGGGAGATACTATTAAGGAAGTTATTGCATCTGCAGTATCAGAAGCTGTCATCTCGCATCTCCTAATGACTCGACAATATCCTATCGGTTTTTAAATTGCAATTTCGGTCGTGAACATGCATGAACATTTTTATAGTCATATTGATCTCCGCAGTTATCGATTTAAATGTTCTAGATTTAATAATCTTGAAAATATAATGAACTATTGAAGCTATTATTTTAAAAAACATTATTAGCAATAATGGAACATTGCTTAAAACTTTGCGCTTAAAAATAGAATACAAATGAAAATTTTAAAAAAAAAATCTGAAAGCTTTCAGATTTTACATTACGCCCAAAGAGGCCTTGTTTGAACGTTTTCTGTGTTACCTTTATTTATTAAATATCATATTCTTCGTACTTAAACCGTAAAATTTAATTCAACGGCAATATCGCAAAATAATTTTAAAATGAGTATATCTTTAGCATTTATGTCTTGCGCGCTGGAGATAATTTTTTTCCGTACAGTGTTGCCATTGTTTGCTTTGAAATCGTTGAGTTTCTTAATCAGAAATTCGTTAAAAGTGTTACAAAATACGAAATCGTTAGTAAAACAAATTCCGAATTTGGGCTTCCAGATGTCCATATTCGAAGGAGGATTACGTTATTCAAAATTGGATGGCTCTAGGGACCACTGTTTTATTACAGTGCGAGAAACATATATACATTTATACAGATTCTTTATTATTTAATTTCTTTAAACATAACACAGGGCGATAATATTTGATGTGGCAGTTTGGAAAGTGATACGGCCATTTATAGTAAATCGACGCGAAATGCCAAAACGAAATTATTAGCCCTTCTGAGTTAACGCTCCTTTGGGTTAATAATTAAAATTAATTTACAAAGGATTCGGGAAAAAAATGTTTTCTAGGGTTTGTTTATTTTATTTTAAATATTGATGATAGATTTAAGGCGGTTTTTCATGTTTTAGGAAAACATAGCTGAAACTTCCGTCTTAATCCAAAACTGCGTAAAGCAAAGCAACATCACAGTTTTTAGAAAATCAAACAAAAATTTTATCTTATCACAATAAATAATGCATAAAACCAAAAATAACATCAAAAACGAGGATGGTATCATAAGTAAAGAGCACAGATAAATAAAAATAGCGTTTTTTTTTTGGTAAATTCCTATTGTTGCTTGAGTACGGAGTCATAACAGATTGAATGCATACACAGAACCGATGAAAGCTTGATAAAATTTATTTTTACCAAAAAAAAAATACTTTACAGTTGTATAACTTTCCGCAAAAGCACTCGTACAGTTTTCTTTTCAGTGCCACAGAATGCAATCAATAGTTACACTTCAAGCTACTAAGAACGCTAAACACAACGCAGTGCAAAGCGCATCTAAGAGGCGAAACTCTCACTATAGTATCTCAATACTCCAAAGTCACTCTGAACTAAACTGAGAAAATGATGCTCTCTCCGGTATTATATAGTTTTCTCCAGACCGCCGAGAAATCTTCACTTCTCAAAATGACTGGAAGGCATATGAGGGCCGGATATGGTTAGAGTTAGATATAGGAATCAATTACATTTGTTCAATCACAATACCAAATACAGTTATACAGGGACCGGACCTAAATGTCGCAATGTTGAGCGACATTTAACAATTTCTCACCAAATTTGGAGACACAATTAGTTGACAAAACCATTGCTAGCTTGGCAATACCTCGCCAATTTAGCAAGATACCCATTTACTTAATGTTAAGTAGACTTGCCGCTTGTATTCGTATTCTTTCGGTAGAGCATTTCATGTTACATTATACTAAAAATACTACAGTTTCACATATAATTTCACTAAAGTTATTTATATGTATGCAAAATCCGTAACAACATAAATATTTGTGTTTATTTGATAGTGTTTAGGTTTTACATATTGTGTACTACTACATGTTTACTATTACTGTTTTTAATTACGTAGCATTTCTGTGAAATCCTTTTATGATTTTCTTTTGTTTAGTATAATTTGTCATCATTTGTTTTGTTTACAGGTGTTTGATTCAATATTATTTTATAAACGTTTAAATATTGAAACGTTCGATGTTTGAATTGTACAGAAGCAGAGGAGGTATTGGAAAAAATTTCTGGACTGTAGCGTCATTTGAGAATTTCTCTTCAACTTGTTAAAATTCTAAAAGTTCCTGAAAAACACACTTCCGAAGAAGTAAGAGCTACTTTTTGTTGAAGTTTCTAGTAGTGCTTACCTAGCGAAATCTTACAAATAGGGATTCTTGAGTAACCGCGAATCAATTGAACCCAAATTCTCCGTGTGTTTACATTCCAGCTTCTACATACTAATTAATGCACTGGATTTTACTCAGTGATTTATTTTAGTAAATCTGCGATAGTCTCTTTTTAAAGAGAATTTAACTTCCCTGCTCATCTGACATGGTTATTAAGTGGGATCTTTAGGTACCCGTAGCATGTAAAAATATATAATGTCGTTTCATTTTCCAAAACTGCGACGAAACATTCACCATAAAAATTAGAAGACTCTAACAATGATAAACATTAAATCAATGTTAAATAGCCATTTACTGAAAACAAATTTGAAGATTAGAAGGTTCTGATAGTGATCGTTGTGTTAAATATGACAACCCCTCTACGGGTCCACCTCTTACCCAGACGGGAAGCAACAAACAGGTCCGCAACCAAGCTGTTTTATAATATAAGACTTTATGTATCATGAAACAGTCCAATAATTTCGTTCTGAATGTTTTTCCTAAGTACACCGACGAGCGAAAATATTACGATCATCCCCAAATTTTTCAATGAACTGGATGGAGCGGGAGTCAAGTGATTAAATGGGAATGATATTTAACTGCTGTTGCAAAAGGTAAGGAATCATTTTTCACTTACTTCGAGTGATGGGAAAGGCTGTTGGTCTAAGCGAATTTGATACAGAGCAGATTGTAATGACCCGAAGACACGAAACAAGTATCTCCGAAACTTCACGATTGGTAGTTTGTTCACGATCTGCCGTTGTTAGTATTTATGCAAAATTTATAAATGATGATGAAACCAGCAGTAGATGCCAAGGTGTCGGACATCCACGCATCATCAAAGAAGAAGGACATTGGAGATTGTCCCACTTGGTACAGTATAATCGGCGCCAGACAATGGCTCAACTTGACAGCCCAATACAATGCACGTCCAAGATCAAATGTTTCGAAACACGCACTTCAACGGACATTGTTGGATATGGGAATACGCAGCAGACGTCTCACTCGTATGCCTTTGTTGGCCACGCATCATTGTCATCTAAGCTTACAGTGGATCCGAGAACATCGAAACTGGACTATAGATAAATGCAAGACAGTTGCCTGGTCGGATGAATCACGATTGCACATTCGTCACGTCGGTAGGCTTGTCAGGATACGCCGTCTTCCAGGCGAACGTTTGCTCAGCACTGTAATGCAGGTCATACACAGGCTGGTGGTAGCGGTATTATGCTATGGAGAGATGTTCTCATGGGCGGCTGTGGGACTCTTAATTGTGATAGAACAGACCATGAAAGCTGTGGACTATCTGAACGTAACTGCAAAGCATTTGTACCCTTACATGGCGTTTGTGTTGCTAATTGGAAACGGAATCTTCCTGAAGGACAATGTCCCATGTCACAAAGCTCGAATTGTCTTGGAATGGTTCGAATATCATAAGGATGAATTCCAGTTAATGTCCTGGCCGCCTAACTGGCAGGATCTTAACCCGATAAAGCATATTTGGAATGTCATGGAGCGGCAGCTTAGAGCTCAAACGCAACCATGTCGGAATATCTCGACTTTGCGTGATCGCTGCTTAGACTTTTGGTACAATCTGTCTCAAGTCACCCACTAAGATCTTGTGTTATCCATGCCAAGGTTAGTTGCAGCAGTTTTGCAGGCCAAAGGGTGCACAACGCGTTACTGAGTAGGTGGTTATAATGTTTTGGCTCTTCAGTGTAGAATTTTCACTCATCTCTCTGAAATTGAGAGCATCCTGGCTGGAGTAGTAGTATGCTTTTGCACAGCATTTCTATAGAGCTAATAACAAAAACACTTACTCAAAAATACATTCGTCAAGAGTTAAGCAAAACACTACACTTCTGCGGTCGAAATTTGAATTGTCTACTGAATCTTCTACAGTTTTTGAGGCACCCATTAATCGAGACTAATTAACCTATGCTTTTAGAAGCCTTCCTTATTAATCACCTGGTGGAGATAGAATCCCTTCTGAGCTCCACTGCCATCTTGATCCTAAAGCATATGAGACTGTTTGAATCTTTTTCAATCTAATTTGAAACACTAGTATTGCACCAGCTGAACGGCGAACTTCTATCATTATTCCCATACATAAGAAAGACAAAGATCGGATAGTCTCTGTAACTATAGACCAATATCGCTTACTAGTATTATGCGGAAGGCTATGGAGAAAATAATTGTGAGAAGACTTAATTACTACTTATAAACTTGCGGACTCCTTGGCGAGGAGCAGGCAGGATTTAGAAGCTCCAGATCTACTAACCAACATGTTACCCTCCTGAGTCAATGTGTCAAGGACGCCCTGGATAATAGAGAGGTCCTGACCGCAGTTTTTATTGACCTCAAGTCTGCTTACGACAAAGTATGGTGGGAATGCCTCCTACTGAAACTGTCGAGGCTAGGCATTAGAGCAAATCTTTTTAATTGGATTAAAGGCTTTCTGTGCCAGCACTCTTTCAAAGTCAGGTCCTGCAACGCTCTATCGAAATCTAAGACCTTAAAAACAGGTATCCCACAGGAGCTGATAGTAGCTGCTCCCTTTTTAACATCTATATTAATGATTTGATTTATAAAATGCCTGAGATTTCTGGCATCAAGTGCCTCTTATACGCTGATGATTAGGTTTTCTGGACAGTTTCTAAAAAAGAAAGTGCAGTGAGAAACATAGAGACTAAACTCTCTGCTGCCTTGAATGCTTTGTAAATTTGGTGTGATACTAATAATATGGAAGTGAACTTAAATAAGTCATACTGCTGTACTTTCTCACTTATTCACCAATCTTTGGATCTTCAGCTGATGTATAAGGGTACCCAAATCACCTTGTGCGATAAATTGGAATATTTGGAGGTGACGTTTGATCGCAAACTAACATGGAAGCCACATATAGAGGACTCAACCGTGCTACGAAGAGACTCAGTGTCCTTAAACGTCTTGCTGGGGAAAGGTAGGGTTGTACTAGACCAACCCTGCTACAAACTTATCATTCGTTTATCCTTCTTCTTTTGACTTACTACTGTGAGCCACTTGTTGTGGCCGTGGAAAATGTACTCTAGAAAAAATCCAAAATCAGTGCTTACGTATTGTTTCCGGAGTCGTAAAAACTACCCCTATTGACGCTATGTTTATGTTAACCGGTGATAAACCCTTAAGAACCGTAATTTAAGAGAAGGCCTTAATTCTCTGGGAAAAAAACATTTGAGTTTCTGGATGTCTTTCCCTCTGGAATGAAGTCAATCAAGATCTGACTAGAAATCTTAAAGACCCAGATGGGCTTTCTACAGAGAGGTTTTCAGATAAAAAATTCACTTGGTTTAATGCACGAACCATAATTACTTCTTCCTCTACAAAATCCAATAAATTTGAAATCTTTCTGGATTAATCTTGACCTGGATCAAAAAGTAACCAAAAGTAATACGGATCCCTCTATTTTGAGAGCCCTCGCTTTCGAAGTATTAAACATTTTTTACCCTGAGCCAGAGTGGCTTCGGATCTTTACTGATGGATCCCTCCTGTCTGATGGCCCTAACGCAGGTGCCGGAGTTTTCTCCGAATTTTTTTCTTTCTACATCCTTGTAGGCCGAGGTTCTGCGTTTGACGGTGAAATTGCTGCGATTCGCAAAGCTCTGTACCAGCTACCATGCCACTTGGAAAACTTCACAATACTCAGCGATTCCCGAGCTGCTCTGTTGGCTATCGTTTCAGATAAAAATCCCATATCACAGGACATATTTGATTGTTGACATTATCTACAAAACCTGGTTTCACTTGAGAAAACTATATTCCTCCAGTGGGTTCCTGCCCACTGTGGGATTCCAGGTAACGAGAAAGCCGACTTCTTGGCAAAGAAGGGTGCTTTAATCATGCAGAATATTTCTCGTACTTTGCCTTTCCATACTATTAGGGATCTTATTAAGAGATCTTTTGAAGTACGTGCTCAGGAAGATCTCTATCATCATGTTTCTCATAAGTCTAGAAAGAATGCTATCCCGAAATTGTGTAATGCCCAAGGCGTAGGACGGTCGCTGAATTCCGCCTTGCCACCGGACATGACTGCCTACAATATCATCTTCATAGATTCAAAATTGTTCCTTCTCCGATATGCACTCTGTGCAGCTCTGGAGAGGTGATGGATGCCGCACATCTACGCCACTGTCCTGCTCTGCGCAAGACTTATCTCGCCGAGCGTTACTGGGAGCCAAGAGATATGTTAGATTAATGGACTCTGTTACAGCTTTTTTTTTACATTGTGTTGCTCTATTCTATGTTCTTTGTTCTTTCCTGTAACTGTTCATAATCTGCCATTGGAAATTTAAAAAAAAAAGTTCGGAAAAATTTGATTGTTTTTTTCGATGTAATATTTTTAGCTTTGTATTTCATGATTTTAAATTTAAATTTGTTGAAATAGTAGTATTTCATAATTTTATGCACGTAAGGAAGGTTAAGTTTTAAAGAAAATAGGTGTTTACAAATTTGTTTTCTAATCATAACTAAACAATAAAATTTACAATAATAATTATTTACTTTAAATATCGTATATTAAATTGCAAAACGTACGCAGTTCGTTGGGAAAAAATTATCCGCAATGAAACGATCAAGTACTCTTTGATAAAAGACTAAACTTTCCATTTTCTGAAATGAACTTACACATTTTTACTTCCTTGTACGAAGTAAGGGATATGTTGCAATCGCGACAAATCATATTTCAACGGAAATATCCATTTGGACCGTTCCCGAATCTATCTGGACGATTTTTTTCTGTACGTTCGGACAAAATAAAGGACTCTTCTTTCCGAAACATATTGTAAAATGGATTAAAAAGGGGTTCAAAATAGGTTTTTCGTATTATGTACGCATGTATGTATCCTGCATAACTCAAAACTAATTAGCTGCAGAACATTGAAAGTTTGTACACTGCGCAAAAAAAAAAAAAAAAAAAAAAAAAAAAAAATGGGGGGGACAGTTCTATATCTTCCGTTCTACTGGACCGATTGACGTGCATTCTTCATGTCTCGAAAGTGCGACTTAAGACGTATAATATATTTATATATAGCACTGTACTAACATAGCATAGGTATTTTGACCCAAAATCGGACCTTTTCTGAAATAACATACCAATTTTTTTATATATTTCGATTCTACTACTCAAATTATGCCTAAATATTAAATTCTGTGAAATTTCGGGCGAAATTTACGGAGAAATTCAAAATTTTAACTTGGCGCATTTTTATCAGTTTGCGCCAAGAATAGTTCACTTGGCTAACTTCTTAGTATATGGCAACATATTTTCCTTTCCCTTTTTACATGAACGTGAGCGGAAAAAAAGTCACAATCGTTTCCTACTTTCAAATAATTTTCTTTATATTATATTTTTAATTATAATTGTTATTATTTTAAGGAATCTTTTTTTTTCTTCGAATTTCATTTTAATTTTTTAAGTTGCATGATTTCTTTCAAAGAACTGTTTTAAAATTTTCTGTTTACTTATTCGAACTGCGTAGTTTAAATAAAAAGTGCATCGTTTACTTTTTTCATATAGTTTTCTTTATACTACATTTTTAGTCATACTTATTATTTTAGGTCATTTTTAAATTTTCAGAATTTTATTTGAATTGTTTGTGCTGCATTGTTTCTTCAGATAATTGCTTTAAAATTTTCTATTTATTCATTCATACTCTGCATTTTAAACATATTTATTAATATAAAAATTTTCCAGAGTTTTATTTTATTTATTTGAATTGCGTTTCCTTCGAAAGCATACTTTGTGACCCAGGCTACGATGCATTTGAAAACTGCATATATTAAAAGAGAAAATACAGTAAAGTACAATTGACACGCCTTTCAATGGGCCGCTCAGAAAAGATATATAAATAAGAGAGATATACGTATAACCGACTCAGGTTGCTGGTGTAACGATCAGGATAACATGATTGATCAGGATATCAAGATTGAGAGGTGAAGCAGGTGGAATAACAATAAATAAATAAATAAATATAACCGACATTTTAACTTAGGATGACATTCATACATTGCTTTAAACAGTTTTATCATTGTGCCCATTGCTTTACACAATTTTATCACCTACATTTAGTTTCTTAAAATGTTATTCATATTTTAGTCAAATATTTTATTTTTGAAATCGCGAGAATCAACTATCATAAGATTAAAAAAGTTTTAAATTTTAAAAAAATACTAAATTTTATGCAAAAAATTATTTTTTCTTCAGACATTCTGCAAGTATATTAATCTAACTTTTCGAAGCAGCTTGGTATTTCTGACATTCATTTTAAATAACATTATCGCCTTCCATTTCATGAGGGCCCTCAAACGGCCGAGCGGCAAAGTCGCTGAACACTGGTAGTTCGCTCCAGGGTTCGTACCCCGGCGAACGGGCTGGCTGCATAGGCGTTTTCGTGGTTTTTCTCATGTGCAACGTGCATACGAGCTGGTTTCCCTTAGAAAGTTCTTCACAAAGGCATCCCTCCTTTTAGTCATATAGGCCCCTGCTTTGCTGTAACTTAATAATCCAATTCAATCCATTTCCTCAGTATCTGGTCAGAGACTTTATCAGTCTTTAGAGGCTAGGCATTTTGAAGGCATGAGATTAAAGGAAAGACTGGTTTCATCAAGAGGGAAAGCGTCTTTAGATGACGTACATATACATCACTGGATAAATTCCTGAATCTTCAAATAATTCGACTGAGAAATCATGGGATTCTCCGTTTATGATACGATATGATGTTCTATGACGTAATTTAAATTTATACCACCATATAGTCGAAAACCAGGCGCTCTTCGCGTTAATCTGCGATGATATCTTTTTTGTTTTTTCCGTCAGCACAAGCTCAATTAATGATGTTGGCTGATATTACACGTCCAAATGTTTTCTCTTTGAACACCCAAATTCCTTGAAGTATTCTGAAGGTATATTCAAAAGCATACAAATTTTCGAAACATCTTAGTATTTCTGACAGCCAAATTCCCCTTCAAATTTTTGCTTACTTTTCTCCCTAATTGTCTTCTTTTCTGCTACATTTATTTTCAGTGCTCATACAAGAAAATTAAGATTTTTCCATTGTTACACTTCCATAAATTTTGCATTCTTGTCAAATGTTTTAAAATATCAATTACATCAGTTGTGCTTCAGCTGAAGACAGCTTTTCATTTTCTAGGCATTTTAACTATAAATAAAGTTTAAAGCAAAGTCCAAAGGATAAATATTTTAATTCAAAGATGTTTAAGGATAAATATAATTCAAAGATGTTTTGCTAAATGAGAAAGAAATAAAACAGTTCGTAAAATATCAGACGGAAATTCTCAGTTTTAGACAATTCGATTTAAATAAAGTAAATTAGCAGACGATAACAGGGCAAATGTCAAATTTTACTACTAGAAATATTTAAAAAAAAGGAAAAAAGAAAGAAATTTTTTTTTAATTTTAAAAATCTGAACAAAATCATCTATAATTTTAAAAAAAGTAGCCTTTCATATAGTATTAATAAATATTTATTACGCGTCATTTAGGAGAAAAATTCAATATAATTAATTCTCCGTAAAAATTTATTTGGAATTTAAAGTTAAAAATAGCTGCAGCAAGTCACTGTAACAAAATCATAAACCACATTTGGCATGATAATCGCTCAAAAAAAAGATGCCGAATTTCAAAACTCTCCAATATGTAAATTCATGTATATCTTAGAAAATTTTGAATAAAAAACTCTAATTTTTTGTAGATATGCCTAGAAATACATCTACTTTAAGATGATGTTAAAAATTTCATAGGTTATAATTCAAAATTTTTTTCGAAAAATATATAAAAATTATTTGAAAATACAAATTTTAAAAATAAGTCATAAAAAATGGGTGAATTTTATTTGCAACGAACCTAAATTTCGAATTGAGATATTAATAAATATATACCAAATTCAATTAACATTGAGGAGCTAAAATTTTGAGAGCTAATATTTTAAAAACTACTCCCGTGATTTTTACAAAACTTGACAGTTTGGCATCATTTGAGTCGTAGATTCGAAATATGTAAAAATATTGGTATGTTATTTCAGAAAAAGTCCGATTTTGTGTCACAATACTTATGTTAGAATAATGCTATATATAAATATAATATATATACTAAGTCGCGCTTTCGAGACATGAGAAACGCAAGTTGAATTTCGTCAATTGGCCCAGTAGAACGCAAGAAATAGAACTATCCCATATTTTTTTCCCACAGTGTACATGGGAATGTTATAGTATCTATGTATGCATCTCCGCTTTTTATTGCAATTGGCAGTACAAAACGTATATGTATGTATATATGTCTATTTGACGTATTATACATATTTATATATATGTCTATATATTTGACATATATTTGTCATACACTCGGCTTAAAAGTCTTTGGCCGTAGTCATACTTCTATTTTTAAGTATTTTAAATAACGAAAGTATTCATATTTCGGAGAACTCAATTTAAAAGAAAAAAAACTGCTTTTTGACAAATAACGAAATCTAACTTTTAATGCGATTTCTGGATTCGTCTCTTTATTTATATTTGAGAAAGTTTTATACTCGTTATGAAAAAGTAAATTTATAAAAAGTTTGACTGTCGTGCGAGAAAAGTTGACCGGTATATTTAGTTTCAAAATTAGCAGTTTTTGATGTCATTTTTAACTCGCCTCGATACATCAGTTAATTCACTTATAGTAATTCTAGGAAATAAGTTTAAATCAAGTGCAGCAAAAAATGGGTATAATTTAATAGGCCGTACAAGAAAGTTATGTATATTTCAGATTTCTTCTCAAAAATATCATCTTTTGTGAGGCAAAAACACACTAAAACGTGTACAAAATTTTCAAAATACGATCTTTTAGACCAGAGAAAAAGATTAAAATCTATGTAAAAGGAATTACCATCCCTCAGTCTACACTAATGCATTTCAATTACTTTTTAAGCATGAAAATTATAAACATTAAAATATGAAATGAAAGTGCTTTATTTATCTTAATTTATTTCATTTAAAAACATATATATTTCAACTTAATTTTGTATTTATTTTTGTGTTAAGTCTCTTTACTTAAAATTTGAGCTTTCTTAATTTTCTGACATTCTTCAGGGAAAAAAAGTTAGTTTTATTGATAATAATCACGATGAAAAAATATTAAAACATGACCAACTTACTTCATCTTCCAAATTTATCTTCGCAATTGCAATGCTTACAACAGACAGCAACACAACTTGCACCCTTTTCATTTTAAAAGCCAAGCATTAAAAAACCAGAATTGTTCGTTTCCGTAATTTCATTGGCAACGAAACAGGAAACCGTCTTTCTACTTATATACACTTTCCACCTGTTCATTTCCCCCATTTTCTTTGGTACACTCGGCATATAAATCCATCTTATTGACGGCCATGGCCGCTTACAAAAAGGCAGAAAAGCTAGGATAAACTATACAGAAATATAACAAGTTGTTAACACGTGTGTTTTCCAAAAATGTCTCCTTGGAAAGAAATGATGACAAAACTCTACCTGACATGTTGATATGTTTATATGGATACCTTGTTAACGTTAACTAAAACGTGGCAACGCTCCTCATTTAGGAAGCGAAACAAAAAATTTATTAATGATGTGAAATTGGCTGCTATCAAAATGGACATCAGACTTGTTTTTTCATCTGCCCACAAGAACACCACCTTAAAATCCCCAGAAACAATACACAAATCTTCTGCAAGTTTATGGTAAGATAATGTCCAGTGTTGACAAGGATAGCCCAAATTATCGATAAGCTTGCAAAACGTGGAGCTAACCCATACCCTTTTTAGATATTTTTAAATTTAATTTTATTTATTTTATTAGTCTAAAGGGGCAATTTGCCTTGAAGATCTATTAATTTCGTTTTGGCATTTTGCTTTACTTCACTATAAATGTCCGATCACTTTTCAAGTTGCTGCCACCAAATATTAGAGCCCTGCATTAAAGAAATTAAATAAGGAAAAATCTGCCTAAATGTATGTATGTTTCTCTCACTGTGATAAAACAACGGTACCTAGAGACATCCAATTTTGAATAACGCACGTTTCCACGCGAATATGGGCATTTGGAAGCCCAAATTTTGAATATGGAATTTGTTTTATTATCTATTTCATATTTTGTAAAACTTTACGAATTTTTGATTAACAAACTGAACGATTTCAAAGCGAGAATTGGCAATACCGTACGAAAAAAAAAAAAAAAAAACATTTTTGTCTCCATCTATGTATCGGAAATTCTGAAGATATGCTCATTTTAAAGCTATTTTGCGATATTGTTGTTGAACTTAATTTTATTGTTTAAGTGCGAAGAACATAATATTTAATAAATAAAGGTAGCCCACAAAAAGGTTTAAAAAATGCCCTTTGGGGCGTAATGTAAAATCTGAAAGCTTTCAGAATTTTTTTTTTAATTTTATTAAACTTCTTTTTGGGGGGGCCTTAATAAGAACAATGCCTACTGTAAGAATTTAATACTCACTCAGTTTGCTTCCAGAAGTTTAACTCTAGAAACAAACTGAGTGGGTATTAATTTATCCTGCCGTATTTAGATATAGCGCAATATACCTTTGTAAATTTCTGTAAAATCTTTTTTAAGTGTTGTCTTTGCAACGTGTATTTGTAATGCGTTCTACTCTGAATGTATGTTCTGTTGTAAAGTAAGCTGAGTATCTGAAATCATGTAATAATTATGTAAATTATGTAGTTATATCCTGAGCCACAACCTTTTCATTTGTATCTCCTAATGCGAATGTGTTGGGATGCAAGACAATACCACCTAACTACTTAATAAAATGATGGTGTCTCCGTTTCTCATCAAATGTCATCAAAAAGGCACTGTGTTAAAAAAACTGAAGGAATTTCTTTGCAGAGTTCTTTACTTTACTTCGTAGATTTGTTGTTTTGGAGTAACAGAAAGTGTTGCCACTTGAAGAACATATTTGTTACAAATATCGTGAACAGGAGACGCTGTGAATTAATTGCACAGCTACGCCTTAAATCATTTTCTTCTTTAGATAAATGCACAGATATTAATATATTCTTAATTTACAATGAAATAATAACTTAGCAAATTTCTTTTTTTACCGTTTAGTTTCAGCTCAGTTTAAATATAATCTTTTTTCTATATGGTTTATTAGATCTTTGATTAGTTTATAGATATTAACAATCTCTGATAGATTAATTTTTAAGATACGTCGTTGATTGGTTAGCTTAATATTATCTCGGGTGTTAATCTGAAATCTGTACATCGAAATTGGATTGAAATTTCTTTTAATCTTAAAACTTTTTTTAATTTTATTGATGAGTTTTGAGAGATGTTAAACCGTTTTCTGAGGTTTTTCACGCTGTAATACGTTATTTATTTATAATATTTCATTGAAATACTATACCCGAAATTTAGCTTTTACTTCGTACAAAGAAGTAAAAAGGTTTTCATCACCATTCACCTGTTGGTTCGGAAAATACAGCGCGCTCTGTGTAAAGGCGTGAACGACTTTAAACCTTACAGATTAGGAATTCGGAATTTTCGCAAATAAAAATTATTGCTAAAAACCTTTTTTAATAATTTCCATTTTATAATTCTATAAGTAGTGAAAGAATGCTAAAAATTTCAAGGAGAAAGTAGAACAAAATTTTTACTCGTATCAGTAAAAAATGTACCGCTTTGTACTGACTTTTACTAGTTTACACTGACCTTTATTAGGTAAGTCTAGAGCCTTTATTAGGTGAGGGTATTATTACTTTATTAGGTAGGTAGTAGGGTCTACCTTTCCAAGTGAAAGATGTAAGTGTCCAAAATATAATTCAATATGGGATTTAAGCATCTGATCCAGTATAGTATCCGTATAAACCAGCAGAGGATTCTGATGATGCCAGTGCAAATAAGCAAGCAGAATTTTCTGCTGCTTTGTTGGGATGTATGTTAACTTTTACTGGTTTTTCTTATTAATGTTAACCGAATCTTGCTGGTACCAGTAGAACCGGAACTAACGTCAGTAGAACTTATGCTGATTTATGTGGTTTCTTCATCAGTAAAACTCTATTAACCTAAGTAAAACTCTGCTGGAAAAAATAAAAACCAATGAAAACTTTTTATGGTATCAGAAAAGCAACTCATTGTATCCATGACAGCTATACATTTTAGAGTGGATCCCTTCTTATGTGGATCTTTAAGGCCACGAAATGGCGGACAAATTATCGAAGGAGGGCTGTGGTCTTTTAATTCCTTCCCCTTCCGCCCTCATTTATCTGGAACTATATTCTCTGAAATAATCATAAATCATGGTGGAATGGCTTGTGCCTCCCACCCATCACTCGTACTTGACTAGCAAGCCTGGTTGGACTCTTAAATTTTGAGTGGGACAGGAACTCCCAGACTGAGCTCTCACGTATTGCCAGCGGTCACATAAAGTGCCACTCAATAATCTTTTTCACATGAAACAAGTGCCAAGAACATCAGGTTTCTGCCGAACATAATTTGGTCTGTTTAGACCTCTCTAGGGAGGACATTATGCCAATGCCCTCCTTCTGCTCGATTTCTTAGAAGTCAGTAGTATTTTGGACCTTGTCTTAATTCTTCAGAATCCGGAGGAAAAGCTCCAACAACAACAACATTTTAGAGATAGTGAAATAATTTTACATGCATTTTTAATTACATATGTTATAAGTAGGGGCCTTGTTCTATAGCTTAAAATACAGAATAAAACAATGAGTTTATAAGGTATTTCTCCCGCCTTCTAAATCCTTCTAATGTCTCTACAGTGACGCCTGAACTAAAAAAGGTGGTGGATGATGATTCTCCACCACCAGAATTTGTCGATTGGGTCTCCCAATCCCCAGTAGCCCTTTAAAAGGAGAGTATATAAGGTATTTCTCCCGCCTTCTTGGCATACCTTCGTGGTGTAATGGTCAGCCCACTCGGCGTGTATTCGAGAGGTCCGCGGTTCGAGTCTCGGTGAAAGCATTTCTCCTTTTTCCAAAACTCCTGCTTTAAAAAAATTAGCTAATGTCTCTACAAATTTAACCTGAAAAAATTTGCCTCTTTTGTTCAAAAAATTTAGTTTTGACTTTGAACAAACTGTCTTTCCCATCTATCTTTTAGTCTAAAACAACTGACATACATTCTTCCTTTCAATTTAAGACATACCCTGTATGACCATAGATCTTAATTTCAATATGGCAGCAGTCAAATGCTTGAAATAGTCCTGGAACTAATATTCCAGCTTTAAATGCTTAATTTTTTAAAAGACTTTGTGTCAATATGGTAAAAACGAGACAGTTTTTTCAGTCCCATGAGAAAAAGAAAATTTTATCAACATGGCCATTAGACTGATGCACAGGACAAAGTGGTAAACTTCAAGTACCATGTTCTTATGGATGTGTTAGTAAGTACATTTTATCTCCGACAGCCCTGTACCATTTGCTTTTCCGTTTGCGTTTTGGCTATTCCCTTAGTGCTTCTTCTGTATCAAAATACGTCGTTGGTATTCAGGCAAGTAAGAAGACAATAATTCCTTTCTTCCTTGCAAATGTGCTTTCGGAAACTTGAACCTTGAAATCGAGCAATAAATACATAGATTACATCTCTGCTCTTTCTTTAGATGTAGGCTGTACATTTTCAGGGAGTTTATTGAACAGGAATATGTTATAGAACTCTAAGTGTGCTAATTGCAATTAAGGTGGAATCAACTTTTGAAACTGAGTAGGATAAATTCTAAATGTACATTTCAGTCAGAATTAAAAAAAAAGCACTTTCAAAGAAAAAGCTTCAGATTAGAATATAATAAATATAATAAATACTTCAAAGAAGAGTTTACGATAAAAATTCATCAAATTAATTTTTTTTTCTTATGTAAATGAAATAAAATATGTGAAAAACAAAACAAAATATCTCTGCCCTTCTAAAATAAAAATAATATCTATTATTGCTGCTAAAGATAAATTTTTACTATCAAGCAAAGTAAAAACTTAGTTAGAAAAAATTTTAAATTTAAATATTTTTTTTGTTTCTGCATTCCATTTTAAAATGGTATAAACAAAAATAGGAAATGTAGAAACATTAAAATTATGTATATTACTATTTGAACTACATTAAAAGACAAATAAAATATATGTAGATCTATTTGTTATGTACGAAATTTCGTCATTATCTGTAGGTTTTATTTTAGGTGCTGCGGACAACATACAAAAAAGTATGTTGCTGTTCGCTTCCAAAATGACATTGCCGTTAGATTCAGAGATTTTCTAATCGACTAATAACAGTAGGTTAGAAAACTATTTTGCTTATAATATTAATGCGATATGCAACAACACTTGTTGCATAACATTGTTAAGAAGTTGAAATAATATGATTCTTTAAATTATTTCTAGCTCTGCATTGAGCAACATAGTTTCTTTTTATATCCCGAATAAATATAAGATTTTATGCATCGTCGATTAATATCTGATAATATCTGTGTATCGTGGACAGGTGTTTACAAACACCTGTCCACGATACACAGATATTTTATGCTGGAGAGGTGAGAAATGAGCAATTTCTGGGATTTTTTATGCTGGAGAGGTGAGAAATGAGCAATGCCTTCGCCGGGACTCGAACCTCGGACCACTCGAATACGCGCCGAGTGTACTGACCATTACACCATGAAGGCATACTAAGAAGGCAGAAGAAATACCTAATAAGAGCATTTTAAAGTAAAAACACTTCGAAAAGTTACTTTTGGTAAAGGAGTTTAGAATAACTGAAACAGAGTATGATAGAAAGTTACACTGGCTCGTTTTTCACAGAACAAATTTTTCTTTCAAAAGGCAAGTCTATATAAGTAAATCTTGCTTAATGTTATTAATTGATCCATCACATGACGCGCTCGAAGCGTATCAGGACTTGTATTTCTTCTAATTGCTTTCGCAAGTATAACGGGAGTCCTGAGTAGGAACAGGGAGCTTACTAAACGCTATGTTCGTGCGTGTGTAGAATATGCAACAAAGATCAGAAGGGTTAGAATTACCCTTTATATGCTTATCGATTTTACAAAACGTTCCCGTACTTCGGGATACAAAGACCAACCACTTGTGCTCTGAACGTAAAAGAATATAAAACTACTAACTAACTAAAATTTAAATAAGAGCTAACGTTTAATATTTTACACAAATGACTAGCCCTAAGACTGGCCTTATAAATTACTACGTCTGTAGTACACAAACTGCGGAAAACTACTATACGTCTTTAACTTTCAAGATGATTTAAACCTCTGGCCTTAAAGGCAGACAGTAACTGATGGCAAGCTCGCGTGAAGCCTCGTAGCAAAAGGGCTGTCTTTCCTTCCTTCTACTCTCCTCTTGGCAAAAAACCAAAACTTAAATACTTAAGCGTTAGCAAGTACAATTTGCATAAACATAATCACGCATTAATTCTGGCCGGAAGTGGAAAATAAGAGACGATAGTAAAGTTTTAAAATAAAATAAACGTTAGGTGAACTTAAAATTTTTACAAGCGAAGTCGCGTTAAGCGAATGCATAAAACAAGAGGTATGATTATAATTCATCCAATCAATTAGCATTAATATGAAACCAAAAATTACACTCATGTCCATAAATTAAGGATAATGCAAAATCAGGCAAAGGAAGAGTTAGAAGCAAAACAAATTTGACTTATTTGTAAAGCTTATTTATTAAGCAAAAGGTAAATAGCAAAAAAAGATGCTATATGTTTGATATTATTAAAAAAATGAGCGATTTTTTCTCCCTGGAGAAAATTACAAAAAAAACTATTTACAAAAAACCAATATTACATGGTTGGTATGATTGTTAATACATTGTATGTCTCCAGACGATGCAATACAGTCCGTACAACGCCTAGGCATGCTGAGTATCAAATTATCGATCTGATCTTGGGGGACATTACACCACTCTAAAAGCAATGCTCTCCGAAGTTCCGGTAGACATGTAGGAGGAGGTAACTCGGGCTGCAACTCGTCAGCCAAGCATGTCCCACACGTGCTCTACTGGATTCAAGTCCGGTGAGAATGCTGGCCAGACCATACGGGTGATATACTCCGATTGAAGGCATTCGCTTACGATGTTTGCACGGTGAGAACGGGCGTTGTCATCCATAAACACAAATTGTGCATTCATGGTGCCCCGAAACAAACGTACATGTTGTTCCAGAATGACGTCCCGATAGATTTGGCTTGTCATGGTTCCAATTTGAACATGCAGGTCGGTTCTGGAACCCAGAACAATTCCACCCCAAACGACCACTCCTGCACCACCGTAACGGTGTCGTTCAATGATGTTTTCTTGGTTGTAACGGGTACCTGGAGCTCTCCATATGAAAGTCCGGCGAGAATCAGACTGCAAGCTAAACCTGGACTCGTCGGAAAACATTACACAAGCCCACTGTTGCGGTGTCCACAATGCATGCTCTCTATTCCAGGCTAACCGCAGGCGACAGTGAGTTGCAGTAAGTGGAACGCATCTGACAGGTCTGCGAGCATATAGACCAATCTGCCCTAAGTGTCTGTACACGGTCTGCCTTGAAATTGTCGAACCAGTGGCTGAAGAGAGCTGACGAGACAGGTCTGAGGCTGTGTTCCGCCTGTTTCTTTTCGCAGTAACTGCCAAATATCGGTCCTCATTCGGCGTTGTAACTCTGGGGTGACCTGTGCTGTAACGTTTACTCACATTACCATCATCTTGGAATCGTTGCCAAAGCCTGGAGATGACACTCTAGGCAGTTCCAAGTTCGTCTGATACTTCCAGTTGGGTACGCCCACATTCCAGACGGCCGATAATTCTACCACGTAAAAATCATCCAAATGCGCCCTTTGTGTCATAACTATTCGGTTATTGCACTGAAATGCTTATAAAGCGCCTGCGAACAATTTTACTTCTTTGCCTGTATTCCTTATATATCACTCTCTTACACTCTCGTCATTGTGACGTACCATGGGTGTCATCTGGTTGCTTCCTGAAATTTGCATGTGATTCTTGAAGATGTGTGTAGTGATTTTACAAGTGATATATTTATTTTAGAGTTCGATTTCCGCGTGACTCCGAATTATCCTTAATTTATGGACATGAGTGTATATTATAGGATAAAACTATCAAAATTAACTGTAACCAGTTGATTAATTGTTTTTATTTAATGTCTGAATAGTTATTTGAGCATGCTAGTTAATTACATATTTAAAAAAAACAAATAGAAATGATTTAATATTGCTCAAATTTTTGGTCTAATCATAGATTTCCGACAGGGGGTGATTGCTTTATGAATGGTGTCTGAGAGTTTACGAAATTTCACTTGACATCAAAATCAGGATCAAACGAAAATTTCTGAGCTGATGACGAGAAATATTGTATCGGCTGCATCGATATCTGCTGCATCTAGTGTTCCACTTAAAGTTTAAGGTTGTTAGAAATATCTAATCGAATCAAATGTCTAAACAGTCTTATCAAATAGTATCTAATCAATCTAATCTAATATCTAATCAGTCTAAATCAAATAATGCGCTACTTAAAGATCATAATATAGATTATTTAAAAAGGTTTAAGTAAATATAAAAACTGCAAAATCAAAATTACTTGTAAAACTATATAAATAAATAATAATAATAACTTTGTAAATTAAAAAAATATTATCTGTATCGTGGTCTTTCCTTTTGCTCTGATTAACTCCGGAGATAGCTTACCAGACGTAAGAATGCGTTGTTTACAATCGACGCAGATCAAAAATTGATTGATTGATTTATAATTGAGGCAGGATTCTAAAATTAATTCCATTTATAAAATTCCTACAAGATTGGACAAACCAACGGTGATCAAAAATGAAAGTTACTATTTTTTATAGTTTTCTACACAATATGCTTATCTTAAGTGACATGTGGCAATTTCGTCCTGATGTCCTAAAGCACTGGTCGACAGAGAGGCCCGGGGGGCCAAATCCGGGCCGCAGCATGATAATGTTTTTTACATGAAAAATGAATCAAATTACGCACTATTATGCAACGACCGATAATATTGAGTTGGAAAGTTGTGAATACTGACCGCGAGAGGTGCTACTGTCGTATTCTCTCGTTTGTCGTTGTTTTTAAAAGCACTCCCAACAGGCGAATGTTTACGCCAAAGAATTTGAAATGGAAGAAGAAGTAAAACTTCAACGACACAGAAAAAAATTCAGTTTAAAATTTATAAAGCGTCCACGAACTTTACAAGCGTAAAGACAGACCTTGAAATTCATCCATGAATGCGATCCATAACCGCCAGCAACATCTGAGAACCTGTCAGAGCGCTATTGTGAATGATTTATAAACATGAATTCTTTAGATAAAACTTTTAACTCTTATTTCTTTAATGTTAGAGCTATCTTTAAATTGCCAGCTTTAATTTCGTTAAAAATCCGTTTTCGTTACATGAGATGGTAATAAAAAAATCACGGAAAACGGGGTATTTCAGAAAAGCTGTAGACACATCCACGCATGCGCAAATTTAGCTTCTCTAATTGGCTACAGCTTAGACCCTGTATCGCAGATGTGAATGGAACTCTCGGTTTGGTGCATATTCTGGTGTACAGCGGGAATAAATCCTGCTTTTACCAGATCGCTTAAGGAATCCCGCGTGGTGCCTCGCTTCTGAAGAATCATCATATCTGAATCACCATAGAGGTGAGATCAGAAGGGGTAAAAGATAGTGAGGCGCATTGCCTCGGTAGTCTCACCTGGACGGTGAGAAAATGAGATGAACTGGCTAAGACAGAGCGTCCAATCGGAAGCTTCAGTACAGTCATATGATTATAAATTAGCAGTAGAAAACAATAAAAAGTTATTTACAGTATATACACTATTAGTCTTGTAATATATCAAATTGTGGGAAACTCCCGCATTTTATGCCTGATAACTATGCCTCTTTGACATAGATAACGCCTTCTGAAGAGCCTGAGATTCTCCCACTCCTCTTCCCCTACCTCCAGCTTCAAGAGAAGACTTCTAGCTCCCTAAATACTTTGAGAACCTCCTTGCCGCACAGATGCTACGTGCCATGACTTTTCCAGAATACAAACCTGGGTCCATCGGTACGGCAGCCAGCATCCTAACCACTCTGTCGGCTCTGTGGCTCTAAATTTATGTAGGGAAGCTAGAAGCTATTCAGATTGCTACTCTCTAAATAGTTTTTTGGGCCCTATTAACAAAATTATTTATTTTCTTTGTAAGGTTTTAGTTTAAACTAACAAAGTTTTATTTTAATTTGCCTTTTTCTATCTGTTCTCATTTCAACTTCCCGTTAGAATAAGCGCACGTTTCAGCTTTATGCTAATTTGAAGTGGAGCCAAGTTCTATTTAAACGAGAGGTAGGAACCTCTCAGTGTGAGAGAGCTTTTAGTCTCAGACCACTGTTACTCTATTCGACGTTCGCCTGATTAGCTAGTATTTAAATTCTAAGCCGTAGCGCTGTTAAACTATTACTTATTGAAGTAATTCTAAGTGCGTTAGTATTAATTAAATCTTGCTAAGCACCATTTAGTTTAGAGGCCAACCTCGCGTTCAAAGCTCTGTGAGCAACGACGATTTAATTTCTATTTCGCTTTAGTTTAAATTATTTGATTGTTCAGTTTAGACCCAAGTGCGGTCGTTATTTTCTATATCCCTCCCGAGTTGGGAAGTGGCTGTATATAATTTGTGGTTTAATAAAAGAGGATTTTAAATCCCTCTGAAGTGCAGTTCTTCTACCACTTATTCACAGTTTTCTACCACAGAACATAGCTGCATTCAGTTCCCTGTTCAAGATCAGGACTCAGTTTAACTCACGAATATGTTTGCCAAGAATATGCACTGAACACTCAGTTCTGACATCTTTTATGGGCATACAATACAAGCTAACTTGCCTTTCCCATCTCTTTATTCGTCATTATTATATCCTCTTTCCATAGCTTGAATCTTTATTGTTCTTCCTCCCAAACCATTAGCCTTTCGGTTCCTTACTAAATGTTCTAATGACACCCCTGACCAGTGATTGCCACTATCTTCATGGTAAGAATTGGAATCTCCCTTCAGCCCACCTGAACACGAATGTCCCCATAGTTCAAAAGAAAGATCCGTGTCTCTTCACAAAAGGGGGCAGCCAGCAATCCAGCTGCCTACATACAACAAACAAAAAAAATTACATTAAAAATAAGTAAGCTCATTGAACTCAAAATTACAAACAAAAAAAAACCACAAAGACAAAATCACAACATAGAGCATCACAGATACCTAAAACCCATATAAATACAGAATTCAATTTTAACAGAAGATTTCTACAAGTGCCCTATTTTCATCAATAAACTTCATTAGAGCAATGGTATCTGATTTAAAAACTTCACAATTTATAGTACTTACATTAAAATCAGTAATGTTAAAAATTTGTCTAAAAGGAGCTGTTAAATCGCAATCAACCACAAAATGAATAAATATTCAATCGCTCCTTCCTCAAAATTCAAAGCTGAGGTCTTCGAATGCTTGTTGAATTTACTTACCCACAGTACTTTAAACACACATGCAAAACCTAAGATGAATTTCTGAAAATGGGGAATTGGAGAGGAAAATGAAACTTGGAGCGCAAGGCACAGCATAACGCAGAAATGGAGCCAGTAAATTATGTAACCAGGAATGTAAAGATTGAAAGAATTCGCTTGATACTACGTGTGCTAATTCAGCACCTTCTAGACTCTTCGAGACGACATTGACTAACCAGTTGAACTGCAAGAGTGATGGAATGTGATAATTCCATACAATGTAATTTTGCTTTCAGAGCTACCCTCCATCTCTTTTAACTGTTGCCTACAAATTTTATACCATGAAGATAATAGCTACGTTCTCTAGAATGTTACTGGTGTAAGTCCTGATGTGATCTTACTGCAGGAGCCCTATTGAGTTGATGGAAAACTGCATTTATAGAAAATGGTTGGAGAGTTCGAGGTAGAATTGGAAGACGCACTACAATTGTTGCTTTAAAAGAGGAAATTGATTTTATAGTGGATTATGAAATGGATGAAATAACAGGTATTACTGTATTAATGGGAGACCAGGAGTTGAGTTTTATATCGGTATTCTTTTCTTCTGCAGAGGACGTGCTGTTAATCTCCATAAATTTGAAGATGTTTTAATTATAGTATGTAAAAGGCTTTTAATTATGGGAGATTTGAATTCAAAGCATTTTAGCTGGAGAGCCAAATTGGTCGAAGCAAGAGGAACGTTGGTATTTGATTTTATTGCATCTAATGATTTAATTTTGATTAATGACTTTAATTCTAATGCAATTTTTAATTCTGCTCTAGGGCAAGGTTGGACAAATTTGGTTATGAGATCCAGCAACCTGGATAGTGACAAATGCAAACTTATAATCAATGTTGAAGATTCACTGAGTGATCATCAGTATGTACTCTTCGAAATGACAGATTTTTGTCTTCAACATGGAAGAGGGACCTTGGTATCGAGAAATATTCTAAGAGAGAAAGAATCAGAAAATGATTGCCTTTTCAAAATTGTAATGAATACAATAATTGCTGTAGGGCTATACAGATGGCTACTATTTTGCCATCAAAGGAGGTACCTATGTATCCTGCAGGGGCGTAGAAAGAAAAGAGATTCGAAAACACACAAGCCCCAACCTTAAAATGGCAGTCAAACTGAGAACCATCAGTAAAAATGTGTAGCCAATGAATAGGTGGATACCTAGTCGCAATGGTCTTCAAAGCGAAACATTTCAAAACGCTTGGTGCAACATCTCTCCTTCTATAAATAGTTTCCACTAGGTTTAGCCTTACTTCTACATTAATCACCTCCAAAAGGCTTCTGGTTGTCAAGAGAGGCTGTATATTACCTGTAATCGCAAAATCTTTCTTCATATCCAGAACGTTTTGAATAAATCCAAATTCGATTTTTAATTTCCTAGGCTTTACTATGTAGTCCCTCCAGTAGGGATCTTTGCAGTAGCTTTTCATAGAGAACCAAAGCCCCATTTTCATAATATCCTGGAAAGGTTTATTTCCTGTCAACAATAACATCGCATCGATACGTGCGGACTTCACAGCTCCTGTAACCAAGCGAAAAGCTTGGTTTTACATCACTTCAAGTTTATCCACCACCGATTGTGGTACAGTGATGACAGCTTCACAACAATAATTCATTAAAGGCAGAATATAAGTATTAATGTAACGTTAAGAGTGGACCGAGCGCACCACCAAATACATCCAGCTAGACGCTTTAAAATACTAAATCTATTTTAAACACCTTCGGTAAGCTGCTCAACATGAAACTTCCAACTTAAATTATTATCAAAAGTCATTCCCAGATAAGTAAAGTTGTCCGTGTTGGTAATCAAAGTACCTTGGTACATTAATTCTGGGAAAAAGATTCTGAAGCTGTCTTTTCCAAATTTACTGTCATATTAAAAACACAAGAGAATCACACCGACTTGGAAAATAGAACAGGCAAATCGACAACCTTGTATTCGGCGTAAATTTTGTAAAATCCCAATCGATTTTGAGGGCAAAACGGGTCCCCCTTCATCAGGAGCAAAAAATTCTGCAAATCGAGAAAGCGAATGTCGATCATATTTATACCCATTAGTCTATGTCTTGCATTAGGCAAGACTTCCCAATCCAGTCTTGCATTAGGCAAGACTGGATTGGAATTAATGTTTAGTCAATGACTTTAATTCCAATCCAGTCTTGCCTAATGCCTTTAGAATTCTACTAACTTAACCCTTCATTTTTTGTTACTATTTCTGTCTAATCCAGTCTTGCCTAATGCCTTTAAAATTCTACTAACTTAAACCGTCATTTTTTGTTACTATTTCTGTCTAATCCAGTCTTGTCTAATGCCTTTAAAATTCTACTAACTTAACCCGTCATTTTTTGTTACTATTTCTGTCTAATCCAGTCTTGCCTAATGCCTTTAGAATTCTACTAACTTAACCCTTCATTTTTTCTTACTATTTCCGCCGACAGATGGCGCTATCGGCTCCTTACATTGGTTGCTTGTAGGGTATAAGTATGATCGACATTCGCTTCCTCGATTTGCCGAATGTTTTGCTCCTGATGAAGGGGAACCCGTTTTTCCCTCGAAATCGATTAGGATTTTACAAAATTTACTCCGAATACCAGGTTGTCGATTTGCCTGTTCTATTTACAGTCATATTATTTTCTTCACACCAGTTCGAGAGCACCTGCAGGGTCTTATTTAATAGGCTTTCAATAAGGTTTTTTGCACCATGTTTTAGAACCTCCGTCCGAAGATATTAAATACTGACTTTTCTGTATGCTTCCAGAAATACCTTATTTGAGTTTGTCGTCTCAGGATGTGATCGCTACGATAGCTTTTACTGTGTTTTGTACGTCTGGGTATAAAATAAGGGAAGTGGAAACTCCATTTTATATATACAGAGCAAAGTTTCTAAAAGAAAAAAAAATAAAATAGAAATACTTAAAGAAAGATAATTTTTATATCAAAAAGAAGACTGTGACTGCACAGAAAAAAGATATTTTTAGAATTTTTGAATTTAGTATTCTGGCACAATGCGCAGAATTGTCACTCACTTTAAAAAAAAAAGAGGGTAAGGAAAAAGAAAAAAGAAAAACCGTTGGTTTACACAAACGCTATTTTTCATTCCACTCATGATTTATAGCCTCCATTTTGCATTAAAGCAGCGTTTCTTAACTTTTTACCGTTTCAGAATTCTTGATAATGATATTCATGCCTCAAAGAACTGCTACATAAAAATTATTACACATCATTACGGATGTTTTTCTCTCTTTTTAAAAACTGAATAAGGAAAGTATAACATAATTTTTCTGGCAACTGATTTAAGCAGAAAATAACTGCTTAAATCTTTTTCTCTCTTCCCCTTACCCAAGTTTATCGAGCGTATAAAGAAAAAAACCGCGTTGTTTTTATTAAGAAACACCGTAGACGTCATTCATTTATACAAAAAAATAAACCAACCAAAAAAGGGTAAAACATATTTAATTTTTAAATAAACTAATCAAAATCATTATAAACATACCTTATCTTTAAATAAAGTGACAAATATACAAAATTTTCCTTATAGTTAAAATAATTCTTAACGTACTTTGTAACATCAAATAAACAAAAAAAAATAATTAAAAAAATATTTCATTTTTTGATAAATTAACAAAAATAAGTGTAAACATACTTATTAACAAAAATAATTATAAAGCATACTTATTAACAAAAATAATTATAAAGCATACTTATTAACAAAATGATTATAAAACATACTTAGTTTTTAATTAAAGTTACACAAATAATTATAAACTTACTAAATTTTTAAATAAACGAACAAAAATTATTGTAAATATATACCCTGTTTTAAATAAACTCACAAAATCAGTTATTAATATATTATAGCGAAATGTTTTTAATCTTCGACAAGCATGATATACCGGTGAATTCGATTTTTTTAATATTTCATTTGATCTAATTCACAAATTGTTTTTTACTATAGAATAATATCTTCACGCTTTAAAGTTTCCTAGTCCCTGAGCTCATTCAGAAACATTATTTTTTTCCGAAATATCTAAGAGTATAAATGCACTTAGATTTCGATTCTTAACTCGAAATACATCTAGATCTAGATCCCAGTATAAAATTCTAAAACTGAGAACACAGATCTGTGCTTTTCAGTATCCAATACATGCTAACAGCATACGCCTTATTTTACACACGTATGTACTCGCATTCAACGTAAGAAACCTACTCATGTTTCGTTTGGTTCATTACCATGTGTTTAAGTACTGAGAGGTTTTTAATCACAATTAACCAATTGACCAGCTTCATGAATAACTTCACTTAATCGTACATGCAGTGCAACTGCAGTAAATACGAGAAGAGAATAAAAATAATTAATAACTGTTAAACATAGCTTATATATCTCATTTAAAATCTAATCCAATTGGTATAAGGAAAGGAACTTAATAAATCAGCAAGGGGCTCTGAACAACAAGAAAAATAAACTTTCAAACCAAAGCTAGTAAGATAGTAGTATTGGTTAGAAAATTATAACATAGAGGAGCAATTTAAATACTAAGCTCTCATTGAGTTTAATTTCAAATTAAAGTAGGTTACGCTCAACTTGATTTATTCAAAGTAAATAGCAATTTCCACATCAGTTATTAATTTATCACTGCATCGTAGTTCAAAAGTTTCTCGACAATTCACAAATTGCCCAGACAGCAACGAGAAACAACTCAATACTAAGATAGCAGTAAATCAAATCAGTCTACGTCACTTAGCTATTTTCATTTACTTCTAAATTTCCGCCAAATTTTTAGTAAACTGTATTAATTAATGTATTGATACCTAAGAAAAACGAAATATTCAAAAGTGGTACTGTAAAATTTTAATTAATTAGGAACTAAAAAACCTGATGTATACACTACATGACTTTCTTGTACGGAATATTAAATTATACGCATTTTGCATTTCGTTTAAACTTATTGGATTGAATTAAATCTACTTCGCCGATAGAGCATAAACCACAACAGAATAAATGCACTCTTTAAAATTCACTAGATTTGTTTACCCTAGCGACACTCTGGCGCTAGCTTCACTGAACAGCGTTACATCTCATTCATTTTATAACTCAGAATGCACAAAAATTATGTATATAATCTGGAGAATTACCTAATCGTTGCCACATGTTTTATTCAAATACTACACGTATAATAAATCTAAAACGATGTGTAAAAGAAATTAAACAAACAAAAAAAAAAAGAAAGTTTTTCACAGACGATTCAGTATTTCTCATTCAATTAATTCAGTCTCACCTTCGCGACAAAGCCAAACACACTATACATAAAATATCTATAATAAAAATTACGAAGTAAATCTTGAACACTTATTTCCTCGAATAAATTCCAGAATGGATTAAGCATGATTTAATTCGCAATAATAAAAGAAGGCGTTATCTTTGTTGTTGCGAAGCATAGTTTCCCTAGATTGGCAACAAATCCACTAATATCCTAAATTTCAAATATAAACAAATATGGCTGCCATGGGAAAAATGATTACGCTTAGCCGCACTTAAACAACTTTTAAATTGTGATAATTCTACAAATCTTGCATGCTGATTTACTAAAGGCTTAAAACCCTTAATCAGAAGATAAGAACAACATAATTCAATCATTTTTAAAGAACAATATGCACAATTTACCAACATATGAGAATAAAAAAACTGAGCTCACTGAGCAGAGTAACAGAGTGGATATACACTGACTACCAATAAGTATTTGGACACCTGTGATAGAAAAGAAAAACTAACTTTATTCAAAATCAATAGTTGGTAGAGCCTCCCCGAGAGGTAATTACAGCGTGGACCCTCTGGGGCATACTTTCCACAAGTCTTTGTATGACAGCTAGTGGTATTTTCTTCCACTCGGCTTGGAGAAGACATAGAAGGTCCTTCACCGATTTTGCACGGGTAGTGCACTCCTGAATTCAGCAATGCAACTCGTCCCAAAGGTTCTCGATAGGGTTCAGGTCTGGACTCTGGGCAGGCCAGTCCATTCGATGAACTCCACTGGCACCATACCAAGCCTTGGTTAACGTCGAAACATGGCAACTGGCATTGTCGTCCTGAAAGTAACAGGGGTCCAACCCGTAAAACTGCCACAACGTTGGAAGACCCTGTCATCCAAAATAGTGCAGTAGGCATCGTAGTTGAGCTTACCATGAATGGGGACCAAGGGTCCCAGCTCATGCCAGGAGAAACACCCCCAGACCATAATTCCACCTCCGCCGAACTTGACTCTTGGCACAATGCATTCTGGCAGGAGACGTTCTCCAGGTAGACGCCAGACGCAGACCCTGTCATCCGAACGGTTAAAGGGTGAACCTTGATTCGTCACTCCAAAGAACCCGTTTCCACTGATCTACGGTCCAATTTCGATGTACTTTGCACCACATTAACCGAGCAGCGCGGTTGGACTTTGTGATCAAAGGCTTATGAGCAGCAGCACGACCTTGAAAACCAAGCAGATGTGCTTCCTTACGGATGGTATTCATTGAAACAATACTCCCGGATGCCTGTTGATCTCTGGACACACTCGTCGGTCTCTATCTCCCAGTTTCGTTGGTCTGCCGACTCGGGGCACATTCCGACAATCACCGCCCACCTTCCACTTCTTAATCACATAGGCCACTGTCGATTTTGAGTACTTCAGATCGCTAGATATGTCCCTTAAGGATCGGTCACATTTGTGATACCCGATAATTATACCTTTCTAGAAATCAGAAAGCTCCGAACTGCGAGGCATCTTGCATGCAACTAAAGCCAATGCTGTTTCCTACACGATATATACCGGCGGAGTCCGTGACGTACCTTAGGACCGCAGATATCGTCATTTGCATAGGTGTCCAAATACTTATTGATAGTCAGTGTATATATATACATAAATTCATATACCTTTGGTGCGGCCGATTGCAACCAAAATAGGAGGTGCACTTCTACATGTTATAGCAGTCCTAAATACAAAATTTCAATGTTCTGTGACTACTCGTTTTTGAGTTATGCGAGATACATACATACAAGCATACATACGTACGTGCGTACGTACGCACAGACGCCACGAAAAAATCTCTTCAGAATCCGTTTTAAAACAGTTTTCTAATTTTTTGGGGAGAAAAAGAGTTTTTAATTCTGTCCTTACGTACAGATGTCACGCAAAAACGTCGTTAAATTGCATTCGATAACGGTCAAAATGGATATTTTCGTTGAAATATGATACCCGAAATTTTTCGCGATTACAATTTTTCTTTTTTACTTCATGCAAGGACGTAAAGAACTGAGTTCTTATTGTTCTCTAAATGAACAGCATTCAGAGCAGTATTCCGTTAAAGTAATACTACAATTTATACGGTGTTGATATAGTGTTTTGGTGTGTTGATATAGTTGTTATATTTCAGAAAATAATTACAGAAGAATAGCATCAACAAACTTATTACAACACCTATTAAAGTAAATAATTTATTCACTTAAATAAAACTAGAGCGTAATAAGAGTTAAACATCAAGATATTTAATACGAATTACTTTAAGTCAGAACAAAGTCAATAAAATAAAGTAAACACAAGCAAATCAAAGAGAGACGATAATTACTAATTACAGGAGACTCAATTACGGAAGAACGAAACTCAATTACTCAATTACATGATATAAAACATTGGTACATGGTTGCATCTCGAACTTGCTTGGACGATAGTATTCAAATTTTGCCTAACGTCATTGCCAATACATACATTTTTCAGTTGAAAACATTTGTTACAGTAAAACTTCTCTATGACGACAATGGTTTTGGTCGTCTGTGGCAGTAGGAGAGTAAGAAACTTTTCCAAGAAATATATTTCTCTCAGATGTGCAAAGGAAGATCTCCCACTGAGTTGTTCTCTCATTTCTCTCCAACGCGACACAGAGCTGTCGGCGCATATTTCAAAAGCGTTGTAAAATACTGCGGCTGCAGATCGCCGATCGCAACTGTTTCGGCTAAAAATATCCCGTTAAATATAGTGCTGGAAGAAATGCCCTTCTCTCAAAAATGCTTCTTATTCTGCTGCGCGTCGCTAGATGGGATACGGTTATTAGAAAGGGAATGTTAAATACTGATGCTTATTTATGTTCTTGGAAGTAATGGTCACTTCCAAAGATCAGTGGTTGCCATCAGAAAATTTACTGTATGCTTGACTTTTCACTCTACTTCTCTACGTTACTATACAGTCATCCCTCGCTATTTCGCAATTCATCTATCGCGGCCTCAGTACATCGCGGATTGTTCAAAAATATTCATAAAAAATTCAAAATTGAGGAAATATGGCGCGAAAGTTGCTAGCAGAGGGCAGGGAGCGCCCACACGATTCAAAATCCACGTCTCTGATTGGCTGGCTAACATCCCGCCATTTGATATCCTTCTCGACTCGGGAATCTCACAAGCTGATTGGCCTAGACCTTTCCCTCACCTTTGCTGTCATACCCAGCGAAGACCACCGCGCTCATTCAAATCTATGTTTATGTGATGCTTAGTCTTGAGGTGTGTTAATTTTTGCTGTTCTCTTGTGTCTTTTTGTGCAGAATAGTGCTCGTGACGCCCTTGAAAATGGCTCCTAAACGTCCTCCACCCTCTAAATCCTCTAGTGAACCCAAGAAGTAGAGAAAAATGGTGACAATGAAAGAGAACGTTAATTTATTGGACATGCTTAAGGCAAGCCATAGCTAAGCGTCTGTTGCACGCCATTACGGATTGAATGAACCAACGGTTCGCTATATAAAAAAAGATGAAGTGAATATCCCTAAAACTGCCTCGATATCGTTCTCCAAGGACACTAACAGAGTTGGTACTTCTCGTAATAAGTGAATTGGGAAAATAGATAATTATCATTGTGGATATCGGACTATCGGGAAAAGAAGGTTGGTCTCGATACCAATATGATTCGAACTAAAGCCTGTATAAGCCTCGTTCATGAAGAAGAGTTGAACGATGAAGACGAAATAAATGAACCTCAGCCTAGTACCAGTGCCTCGAGTGATCTCCCGGAGCAGGTCTTTAACATGGATGAGACATACCTATTCTGGAAGAGGATGCCGTCCCGAACGTTCCTTTATAAAGACGAATTGAAGAGGCCAGAGTTCAAGACCCACAAAGATCGAGTAACTCTCCTCATGTGTGGGAATGCTGCGAGCTTCATGCTCAACCCCCGCTTAATTTACACGTCTCTGAATCCTCGGGCTTTGAAAAGCAAAAACAAAGCCTTGCTGCCCGTCTACTGGAGGCACAACAAAAAGGCATGGATAACAAAAACTCTCACACTCGACTGGTTCGTAAACTGCTTTGTTCCGCAGGTGAAGCTGTGGAAGCTGAAAAGGAGCTGCTCTTTAAGGTTGTCCTCTTCATAGACTGTACAGGAGGACATGCAACCAGTCTCCATTATGACGGGGTCCAAGTGGAGTTCCAACACCACTTCTCTTATACAACCCTTGGATCATGAGGTCATTCGGGCCTTCAAGGCCCTCTACACGAGGTCCACGATGGAGGGCCTCATCTTCTCCATCGATAAAAACAACGTGGCCTTCAGCCTGAAGAACTGTTGGCGCGGATACAACATTGCAACGTGCATGGTTAACATTCAGAATGCTCTTAATGAGATGAATGAGCAGACACTGATTGCAAGTTAGAGGAAATTGTGGCCAAAAAACGTCATCCACAACTACGAGGGATTTACGCCTGACGAAGTTCACAACTCCACCGTAGGCTCGTAGGCTCGTGGCTCAGTTGGCAGCCACTGAAGGGTTCTCCGACATGACGACGGAAGAAGTGAACACACTGATCGAGTGCCACTCGAACCCCCTAACCGACGAAAAATTCGTCGAAAGGACAAGATCGGCGAGTGAGGAAGAAGAGCAGGTAGCTGACGACGGTGACGACAGCGAAGCTGAAGAACGTGGCCTTACTTTAGAAAACCTGCAAGAGCTCTGACACGTAGCACGGACTCTGCAACAAAGGGCCCAAGAAATCGACGACAACATGGTCAAAGTCGTAGAATTCAGTAAGCGTATTGACGATGTAAAGCGTTGTACAAGGGCACCTTTGCTCAGAAGAAAAAACAACCGTCACAACTCCCCATCACGAACGATCATCACGAGGAATGATCCGTAAGGTCCTGTGCATTTGCGATCTATAAAGCTCTGTTTGTGTGTTCTAACCATTGTAATACCTCATATTCAGTTACATCGCTCCATAAAGTCGACAGATTCTCTTTCCTGAAGGGAGTCACTTGTGTTAGACGTGTTGTTAATACTATTAGAGCATTTAAGTTTCATAAGCAATATTTTCCTTTCTTCGTTTTCTATTGTAAATTTCCAATAATTGAAACCGTCAATACAGAACGGATATGAAGACACAGCCAAGTTAATCGCTTCAAATTATTTTGACAGAAAAATTTACATATTCGTAAATAAGTTTTGATACATTTCCTGTATAAATTAGTTTTGATAAGCAGTAGAAGGGGTTCCTTTCTTCAGAAGTCTGAACCTCTGTCCAAATTATTTTCTCCAGAGAAAATCAGGCATGCGTTCGGAAATTAAAATCAATTTTTAACACTTTCTTACCCACTACGATAAAATTTTACGAGCTCAAAAGAATTTTCTGTTGAAATTGAGGTTTAGTTTCATAAAACCAAGAGCTGCAGCTCTTCTTATTTATGCTTCTGATGCTCTCCGCCAAGAATTACAATTTACATCGCAAGCTGAAAAGTACCGAAGTTAGGCTGTGGTGGGATCGGGAGCAATTTATGTTCTAAACTGTATTCCATACCACAGGCATTTCGCTTTCCTTTTTCCTTGTAACCCCTTCTTTATTATTAGATTTACATTCGAATGATTTGAGACACGGTTTACAATCAGAAAACAACATCTCTCTTGAATTCCACTGAGACCCAAATCCCCTAAGGTAAAAGTAGTTGAATAGCTTCTTATTCGAATTTGTAGATATTTTATTTCTGTGATGAATAAATGCCTTTTCAACATTTCAGTGGGAAATAAAATACTTGTTTCCTGAATTTATAGCATAGGATTTCTTCCGTATTGTAAGTTCACTTTGAAAAAAAGAGATAACAACCACGATTTCTGGAATAGCTTTTTCGAAATTCGTCATTGTTTTTCTTGAGGGTATACTTCAAAACTTGCTTCGAAAAAAATAAGTTTCATCTTCATGGAACGTTGCAAAAGCTACCTGCTTAAGGGTAGAAATATCTTTGGGGAAGATTTGTTAAGGAAATCTGCCTCGTATTCCCATTGGACATTGAGAAAACTATGAAAACTCCCGTGCCGACAGTCCATTCTCCGTGTGTCAAACCATCAGCGCCCAGCGATCTTACCGCTCGGATGCTGTGGCCCCCCTGTTTAAATGTGTAAAATGTTATTTCTTTCCATCTCTTAAACCACCTATAAAGTATTATATTTTAACACGTTCACTGCGATCAAGTCTCGATTGTTTGAGCTGAATGGAACCAGCTTAGGTTTCAATGACTGATAGTTTGGATGATTAAATTTCGTTTTAAAAGAATGACTTTGTGGAGTCTTTAAGATTTTTGAAAGCAGGAGTCATGAAAAATGATTGGTGTCCTCGCCGGGACTCGAACCACGGACCTCTCGAATATGCATCGAGCGTTCTATAACCACGCAGGCATGCTCAGAAGGCGGGAGAACTACCTTATAACAATTTAAATGTTGTTTAATTCCAGCTAAGAGTAATTATTTTACCATATAGCAACCACATTTGTTTACATTTGAAACTTAGCAGAATATTGGATTTGTTGCCAAACTAGAGAAACTAAGCTTCGCAACAACAAAGATAACCCTTCTTTTATTATTGCGAATTAAATCATGCTTAATCCGTTCAGAAATGTATTCGAGGAAATAAGTGTTTATGATTTACTTCGTAATTTTTAACATAGATATTTTGAGTTTTTATGTGTTTTTGCCTTGTCGCGAAGTGAGAACTGAATTAATTGAATGAGAAATACTAAATCGTCTGTGAAAAACTTTTTTTTGTTTGCTTATTTGTTTGTTTAATTTCTTGTACACATCGTTTTAGATTTATTATAGTATTTGAATAGAACACGTGGCAACGATTAGGTAATTCTCCAGATGATATAGATAATTTCTGTGCATTCTGAGTTATAAAATGAATGAGATGTAACGCCGTTAAGTGAAGCTATCCCCAGAGTGTCGCTATGGTAAACAAATATAATGAATTTTAAAGAGTGCATTTATTCTATTGTGGTTTATGCGCTATCGATGAAGTAGATTTAATTTAATGTTTAAGTTTAAATGAAATGCAAAGTACGTATAATTTAATATTCCGTACATGGAAGTCATGTGGTGTATACATCAGATTTTTTCTCCCAGTAGAGTATAGCTATTACTCGCCTTGAATCCGTTGAGTTTGTTAATGCAAAATTCGTTAAAGTTTTACAAAATGTGAAGCAGATACTAAAACAAATACTAAATTCTAAATTTTAGCTTCTAGATGCTCATATTCGAGTGGAGAACTACGTTATTCAAAATTTGATGTGTCTAAGTACCACTGTTTTTTTACAATGCGAAAAACATACATACTTTCATGCGAATGCTTCATTATTTAATATCTTTAAATATAATGCAGGGCTCTAATATTTGGTGGCAATAGTTTGAAAAGTGAAACGTCATTTTATAGTGGACAAGGCAAAATGCCGAAAAACAAAATTAATAGCCCTTCTGGCCAAATTGCCCCTTTGGGTTAATAAATAAAATAAAATGGTACACTTTAGAAACCTTTTGCTATTTATTTTGAAAACTAGAATAGAGTTAGAAGAGAGCAGAGCAATATATTTAATTTAATGGCGACCATTACATTATCTGTCCACATTTATCTTTCAATGAAAAATTGTCTGGCTTGTTGTCCTTTAATGTAAATGACGCTACTAACGCACTCATGAAAAAAAGATTTTAACATCGACGCCTAGAGAGGCCCGTAAAGTAATAAAGACCGCTGAATCCTGGCTATTTAACTTGGGTTCACTTTCCAGAGAGTCTGCTGCGTAAATTGATATTTTCGTAATTTTCCGCATGCGAACACGAGCCAGTTCCCTATGTAAAAATGACGTTCTGAGGCATACGTTCCCATAAACATCCGTTCCCTGAGGCAAGTCCTAGCCCCTAGTCCTTGGATGTTTAGGCTTAACCTATGGTTCTTCTAACGTAGGGTTATCTAGGGGAACTCTAACGGAGACGACTGTCTTAGTCGAACCATCTCCAAAACCAGCTTTTCCCCATAGAGCAACTAGCTGAAAAATCTGAACTGCAGGCACAGCGGAGCTAGTCGGGACATGGAAATGACTCCGTTAGCTCAGATGAATCTCAGTCTGAACGTCCCTTAACTAGTCTGAAGGGCAAAAAAGGTGTATTAGAAAACAAGTGTATAAGAACAAACTTGAGAAATTTTGTTGCCTAAATACGTTTGAATCAAACATTTCAAGTTCACTTGATAGCACAAGCATTACTATCACGCATCATTTCAAGGATCATACTAAAAGCCGATCCTAGACATATATACTGTTCCGAAATGTCCATGCGAGGTAAGATAACTTCCCCGCAAAGCAGGTTTAGGGTTGCCAGAAAATGGCAAGGGAAGGCAGGGTTGCCATATTTGGCGAGAAATCGCCCATTTGGTGACAAAGTTGGTGATATGCTATAGACGCATGGAGAACTTTCTGGAAAGAATTCTTACTGGTTTAGCACAGAATATTCTCGAACACGAGCCAAAAGCTGTATAAACCCTGCTGGTACGCGGAAGGTAAGTTAGTGTTTCGTCTAGTGAGTTGATAGTCAGTCAGTGAGCGAGTGTCTAGTGCCAAGGTGATCGTCGAGTGCATCTAGAGAATCTTTTAGTGTTTCGCGAGTTAGTGTATCATCGAGATTTATGTTGGAGTGTGTTGAACTCCGGGAACGACCAAACCCCGTCGAGAGCTGTATTCTTGTGTATCGTCGAGTGCATGGCGAGTTGTAGCGTGGAGAGTCTCGAGCGTACGTGGAGTTCCGAGAACGATCGAGCAGAGTCGGGAAGTTGCACTCTGGTGTTTTGCCGTGAAGCTGTTTCCACCGTTATTGCCTGATAATCAGAAGGCTGTGTCGCTTATTATTTCAGTGTGTTTACAGTAGTTCTTCGGCAACTATAAACGTGATTTTGGAGCTGTCTTCAAAATACTGGTTAATAAAGTGAGTTTCGATACTTCATCGAGTGTCGTCGTTATTCACTCCAAATCCGCGAACCCTGAACGTATCTGCGAGGAAGAAAAAAAGTAACAATACGTATGTCCATGTTGTAGCAGATTTATTTTTGTATCCCAAGGGAACCTGCAATGATGTTTTAAAAACATGACCACAAATGTGATATCCAGTACTCCTAAGTAGCAAGTTCTTTCAATATACACGCAGGCGTGTGCTGTGGTAGAAATCTGTGCATTGCTTGTTAGGTCTATAAATCGTGGAGGAAGGAATGGAAGAAGATGCTATTTTCGTTTGCGATTGAAACAATGCTTTAGAGTTTTTGATAAAGGGGGTGGCATTTTATTCAGCGTTCATCACTTTGACAGTTCTTTAGAACTTAAAAATTGGACAGCATACGGATGTAAAAACCCTTTCTACCTACGTGTGAAATGGATGAATAATTATTTTACATGTCCATTAATTTTTAACGAAAAAACGTAAGAGCAAACTAGAAAGAAAGAAGCAAAAAGTGACTTTTGTTACTTGAGTCGTTTACATAATTTAAGTAGTTTTCAATAATAATAAAGAAAAAAATTCACGAAATGTGTTCACGGTATTTAAGAAACTTTATAATTGTTCTTGAAACGCATTCATGTAATGAAAATTACTATTAAGATGCAGTTTGCGTTATCAGTGAAACGCAATCACAGCGTTGACATTTTTATGTATTCAAGAACGAATTTATTAAAATTTATGAAGCTGTACAAAACTTGTCAGATATTGAAAGAAATGGCAGTGTTAAAATGATATTTAATGTTACGAAAATCTGGAACATCTGAAATGTATAACGATATTTTCACTGAAGAAGGATGAAGTGGAAATGTACTAAACTTTTATATGAAATAGAGCATACTCAAACTTGGAAAATAATGTGCGCTTTTAGTAGGTAATTCGTAGCGAAGGAAAGGGAACTCTTTATTTCAAGAATAAAAATAAAAAGTTTACTTTTTATCTAGAAATAAATTTGATTTAAAATTAACGGACTATTGATTAATACACTGCCAAAAAAAGATCTGTTGCTTTAGAAATAAAGTAGGCCATCTATAATAGCCAATGAAGAAAGCTCTGTATTCGGCAATGTTTATGAAAAGTGGTTCAAAATAGTTAAATATTTAAAACTGGCCAGAATGGCCTTAACAGCAAACTGAATCTCTTTAGTCAGAAAAATGATTTGGCTATTTGAATATGGCAAGCACATGAGGTCTATGCGCTTAAGAGGAGGGATGTCTTCGTGAAGGATTTTCTAAGGGATATTGGTTCGTATTTATGTTACACATAGGAAAAAAACACCAATACCAATTATGTAGCCAGTCCATTCGCCTGCGTTCGAAAATCTGGGATGAGCTACGAGCAATCAGCAGTCTTTTAACCTCTAGGAAATTGGCGAGGTTTAAATCAAGAAAATTCAAGCATGATGAATTTACCCGATATTTTCTCCATCCTTTCCGCATGCGTTCATGATTTTCCTGGAAATATGTTCGACCCGTCTCGGTGAGGGCACTTTTACCTTCCTTTATCAATATAACCTAATGACTCTAGAAATTTCATGTATTGTTACGGATTTCATATTTATTTGGCTATTTATTTATAATCGTAATTAAAATTGTTTTATTATCCCGTGCAACGGAGCACGTGACGAATTGTAAGACAAAGCTGAGCCGGAAAAGTAAAACTACAAGAGCGCGTGCATTTAATATTTAATGAATAAATATCTCGTAATTGCTTTTGTAATCCAGAAAAGTCGAGAAAGTAAAAGAATGATCTAGTGCTAATTGAAAAGTTTATAAAAGCCGAATTGAAACACCTCATCTCAGTTGTAGTTGTTTAAAGCGAACTGATGTTTGTTTACTTAATGCTGTGATTAATTGTAGAGAATTCGCTGTGAGATTGGATTAACTTTATCTGTTTTAAAGTGAATTGTGTTTAACGTTTGAGATATTGTGATACTGCACTAATATCTCTGAAGAAGTATTTCAGCATTTTGATTTATTTCTTGTGGCAAGAATAGATTTTTGTTAACTTTTTAACGACTTGGGCATTCAATACATAACGAAACCGTACGCAAGCAACAATTTTTGGTGTCAGGAATTGGGATTTTGAATGCCATTGACTAGAGCAATGGAAGAACAATTAAGGCAAGTTATAGCAGCCTTTGCTGTATTTAAAGACGAGATGAAAGATTCTGTTAAAGAAGAGATGAAATCCGTTAAAGAAAAGATGGAAGCTTGTCAAGAAGAGATGAAAGCTGGTCAAGCATCTGTTAAAGTTGAAATGAAGGCTATTCAAGAATCTGTTAAGGAAGAAATGAAGGCTGTTCAAGAAAAGATTGAAGCAGGTCAAGAGGAAATGAAAAGAGAAATTACCAGCGTAACAGAAAATAAAATCGAGGCTATGGAAGGCAGAATTCACGCTGTTCAAAATAAAGTTGAACACATTGAAGAAAGAGTTTCTTCTGTTAAAGAACAAATAGAAGGAATAGTTTCTGCTGCGGAGCAACGAATCGAAGGAAGAGTCTCTGCCGTCCAATACCAAATCGAACAACAAATTGATGACAAAATTTCTGCAGTTGCCGAAGAAGCTGATACCTTAAAGAAATTCTTAGCGACGGCAAGGAGCAATACCGATGGATTTAAGTTTTTACCCATGCCTGCTCGTCCCTCTCTGAAGCTATCGATATATGATGGAAAGAGCTCCTGGCAAGTATATAAGCCTCAATTTTCTATAGTTGCGGAAGCAAATGGATGGGATTCCAAAGCTAAGGCCCATCATCTTGCCGCTTCCCAGAGAGCAGACATAGCGGATATCCTTCAGACTCTTCCTGAAAACAAGAGGCTAGATTTCGAAGCTCTGTCCGGCGCATTGGAGCTGTGTTTTGGAGAGAAGTGTTAAAAACATTATAGCAGGCTTCAGTTAAACTCCCGTCAACAGAAGCCTACGAAAACACTCCAGAAGCTTGCCACGGATGTTGAAAGCTGTCCCAGTTCGTGTTTTCGGAGTGCCCGACAAAAACAAGGGAAATCCTGTCACTGCAGTACTTCATCGACGGGATCTGTTATCCAGAAAAACAGAAAGCACTGCGAATGGCAGATGTGAAGGATATAAAAAGCGGAAATTCGAGGCAGCCCAGCAAGCAACTCCTAGAAATCGCTACCCAGTCAGAGCTGTGGGAGTCCATGAGGCAGTGGATCAATTGATGGCTCATTAGATGATTTAACAAGACAATTGAACGCCTTGCAGCGGAGTATTGGTGACAAGAAACCGACCGTAAAGTGCTGGAACTGCGGTGCTTTAGGGCACATGCAAAGGAACTGCCGAACACTCCAGAGCACAGAAAATGAGATCGATGATATAAACAGACAACTAAATGCCATGAGATGGAAAAGGTGTGATAAGAAACCAAAATGCTGGAACTGCGGAGCTGAAGGCCACGTACGAAGGAATTGCAGAACATCCTGGGATACAGAAAATAAGACCATTTCCCAGGAACGACGCAGCAGGCAAATTAATGACCATATTGAGGAGCGGAGGTTGCCAAATAGTGAAAAACTCTGTTTTAAAACACTCAAGATTTCTGCAGTGAGTGGCAGCAGCAATGGTCTATCCATCAATGGGCATATCGATGGAGTTCCGTGCAATATTATCATTGATACAGGAGCCAATGTTACCATCATTCGAAGAGCTTTAGCTCAAAAATTTAAGGATAAACTGATTTGGACGCCATCCTGTGATATCCTCCAGACTGCGTCAGGTGAGAAAATCGGCATAGAAGGAAAGTTAAATGTGAACATTACCTTTGAAAGTGGCACCTACTATCACACGGCATATGTGGTGGATATTACAGATCCTTGCACACTAGGATTGGAATTTTTAAGGAAATACAATTTTTCCTTAGACTTCAAAAACAACAAACTGCTTTCAGCATCTGAGGACATGACTATCGATCATCAGAAGGGATCCTCAGCTGGAAACGCCGACGTCTCGTCTGAAAGACCCTGCTGAGAAAGCTGCCGAAATCATACTAGGGTTGAAGAGAAACCCAAGACTACCAGCAATTCTCCATCTCAGATGCTCAAAGGTCGTGATCTTCGTCTACCTCGTGATATCTTATTTGGCCGCCATGCAGATGCTCCTTCATCGCCTGAGGAATACATTCAAGATCTCCAGGCCCGATTTGAAGTGATGCACAACTTTGCACGAGAACGAGTCAACTTGGCGACGGAGAAAATGAAGACTCGCTACGACACGAGAGGTACTGGACATCGTTTCAACGAAGGAGACAAGGTGTGGTTGTTGAATCCGACTCGTAGGAAAGGACTTTCACCGAAACTACAATCACCTTGGGATAGTCCGTACACAGTCCTAAACAGGCTGAACGACGTCGTGGTTCGGATCCGTAAGTCATCGAACTCTAAGCTTAAAGTCGTTCATTACGATAGGTTATCTCATTACTATGGCCATAGTACGTAATGTATATAATTGTAATTAGTAATGTAAATAGTATAAGACCATGGTCCTTTTTTTATTTAGTATTTGATAGTATTTGATTTGTATTTAGTATTTGATTTGTATTGTATTTGTATTTGATAGTATTTGCATCTAGTATTTTATAGTATTTGAATTGTATTTAGCGTTTGATAGTATCTGATTTTCTGAAAGTTACTTATTGCAATTATTGTTTATTTTGTTATTGTAACGTAATGTTTATTATTGCATTGATGCCTTAGTTGTAAGTAGGCTTTCTGTCCAAGAATTGTGCTGCCCGATACGTGAAGTCCTTGGGAAGGAGGCAGTGTTACGGATTTCATATTTATTTGGCTATTTATTTATAATTGGAATTACAATTGTTTTATTTTCCCGTGTAACGCAGCGCTTGACGAATTGTAAGAGAAAGCTGAGCCGAAAAAGTAAAAATACAAGAGAGCGTGCATTTAATATTTAATAAATAAATATCTCGTAATTGCTTTTGCAATCCAGAAAAATCGAGAAAGTAATAGAATGATCTCGTACTCAGCTTATAAAAGCCGAATTTAAACACCTCATCTCAGTTGTAGTTGTAGCTGTTTAAGGCGAAATTCAATTTGTTTACTTAATGCTGTGATTGATTGTAGAGAATTCGCTGTGAGATTGGATTAACTTTATCTGTTTTAAAGTGAATTCTGTTTAACGTTTGAGATACTGTAATATTGTGCGAATATTTCTGAAGAAATATTTCAGCATTTTGATTTATTTCTTGTGGAAAGAATAGATTTTTGTTAACTTTTTAACGACTTGTGCATTCAATACATAACGAACCCGTAGGCACGCAACAATACCTTTTTATTAATGTTACATTAAAATAATGACTGTAAGTTTTATTTAATTTATACATGTTTCTTACATGAAAAATTTTGATATATGCTGAATAATTGTAAATTACCGTACTGGAAAAATATGGTGAATGCACAGAAAATAAAGATTTGCATATAACGAAAAAGGAAAAATATTAAATAAATACGAGTATTTCTTCATACGTATATTTTTAAGAATCATGTAGTATCTTCTAATTAACTATGTTAGCATTAATTAAATTATTTATAAACGTATCGGAAAATGAAAGATTTATTCATTCATAAACTCCTATGAATGCTATTACTATCAAGGAATCTAGGTATTAACTATTTTATTATGTGATGACTAACATTTAATTGTAAACATAAGTTAAAAGCATTATTGACAGGTATAGCATTCATAAACTATTCAAACAAAAGTTATCCTCACAAAAAAACTATCTCTTAAGATATTATAGAAAGCACAGTACATGAGACCCTACGGATAATTAAGTAAAATAGAATTTTTAGAATACGTATTACTGAATACAAAGACAAAATTTTGATAGAATTAAAATAATTATTTCCTTATATTTTTACAGTATTTCGGCAAATTTTAAAGAATATTAATATTTTTTTTCCTCTGTTCCCACCCTTAACATCCACAATAAGTAAAACACATGGAAATCGGAGATCAACAGTAATATTTAACATACCTAACTATTTAAAGTAAAAAGTGTTTTAATTGAAAGAGAGAATTAATTATAGTGTTGTGATAAGGTCGCATAGAGATTCTTTGTGTAGGATGAACAATTTCCGAATGCAATGATACCTCTTTCAAACCAGAGGAGAAATCCTGTTGCAACGAGGGGCCTTTGTTAATAATTCCGAAAGGACTTTCGGCTCTCAGCATATTTAAAGTACCGCCATGCCGCACCGACACTATGCATTTACAAACATCCATGCCTTCTCCGGGATTCGAACGCAAGCCCTTCGGCACGGCAGTCAGCGACGCTAACCGCTATACCGGTTGGGCGGCTACTTAGAAATTATTACTAATTCTAGAAATTGTCTTTAATTGTGTTAAACAATAATCGATTTTGGAGTTACGAAAATTTTAAGAAATTTTTATTTAGGTCATATTAATTCTACATTATTTCTCAATTTTGAGGAGGAAATAACCGACTAAAAATATCGATTCATTTATATAATTCTGCGCTCAGTACATACTACAATATTATGTGATGACGAAAAAGGTATTTATTTCATTTAAAATATTCTAAAATTTGAAATAAAAACGTAACAAATATTCATAATATAGCAACGTAAAACATTATCAAAATAAGTATACAAAATTTTAGGGTCATAAATTAGTTATAAAGACACTGAACTTTAAAATGTGTTGCATTTTGAACACATGTTGACATTTTAAAGGTACGTGACTCCTTAAGGTATTTATCATTCTTTACACGTAAACACATGCATAATATAAACATTTTGTTGAAATCTACATTTGTCCAGTCCAGTAGCTTTGTAATGCACATTAATAATCGAAATTATCGAAAGATAATCAAGAAGTCTTGGTTTTGTGCAAAACTTCCACTAAAGTATACAAGCTGCTTTACCCATTGAGCAATGAATGTTTCGTACGCACAAGTGTCTCTGCTTTTCGATTTCTGCGCAAGTGTGTGCGCACAGATTCCACTAAACCGGCCTGGGAATATATTTCCTTTAAATTAATTGGCATTATTATGACATTATTCAATGTGGTAAGAATTTGAAGAAAGGTTTAAGATTTCAAGGATTTTAAGATTTCAAGGAGTAACTCTAGTTTTATATTACTTTCATTACCATTTTAAAATGAACGTGAGTAATGCCCCAGGAAACCTAGAAATGGAGATAATTAATTGACACTGTGGTATAAATCTTATTCAAGGATTTGGAAATACAGATTAAATTAATTTTTATTCATGTTTGTTGAGAGATAAATACTCTCAGGAACGAATTTTTTCAATAGCGATATTCGACTTGTTCGTGAACCTATTTATATGCCAACATTATTCTATTCTCCCGTAGATGAAAATTAGAAAAAATCTGATGTGGACACCACATGACTCCCTTGGCCTGTTAAATTATACACATTTTTTGATGAATTACATTTAAATTTACTTCCTCGAATTTATTACAGATATATTTCTCATTCAATTAATTCAGTTCTCACTTCGCGGCAAGGCAAACATACATAAAAACTCAAAACAACTTCATTAAAAATTGTAAAATACAGAAAAACACAAAGCACCAAATACAGTTAGAAAACAATTTTTGCAATTAAAATGAATGTTTTACGCACCTTTTTAAGCAAAAACAAGCAATTCGCCCAGACAGCAGGAAAACAGATTTTTCGGTGCACAAAACTGATAGATTACTTTCGGTCCCACTCGGCAAAAAGACGCTGAAGTTGGTGCACAAACTGATTTAATTCATTATTCTACTAAGAATTTGAAATGTGAGCAAATGGCAGCTTCGTTAGGCTTAGTACCACTCAAACAACTTTAAGATTGTTGATAATTCTACAATTATTGCATGCAGATTGACTAAAGGCATGAAAACCTTAACCGGAACATAAGAACAACATAATTCAATCACTTTTAAAGCAAAAAATGCGCAATTTACCAACTTATAAGAATTAAAAAAAAAGAGTTCACTGAGTAGGCTAACAGAGAGAGTATTTATTAGAGATATTTATAAATGTTTAGTGCGGCTTGCGACCAAAAAGGAAGATGCACAGTTAAATGTTACAGTAGTCGTATATACAAAACTTCAACATTCTCAGGCGTTTCGTGTTTGTGTTATGCGAAACAGATACATACGAACGTAAGTACACTGCGAAAAAAAAGGGGGGGACAGTTCCTATATCTCCCGTTGTACTGGGCCGATTGACGAAATTCAAATTGCGATTTCCATGTCTCGAAAGCGCGGCTTAGGATATATATTAGATTTATATGTAGCTCTGTTCTAATAGAGGTAATTTGACACAAATTGGGACTTTTTCTGAAATAACATACCACTTTTTTTTTTCCATATTTCGATTCTACGACTGAAATTATGCCTAGATATTAAATTTTGTAAAATTTGGTGCGAAATTTACGGAGAAATAAATTTGAAATTGGCGAATTTTTTTCAGTTTGCGCCAAGAATAATTCACTTGGCGAACTTTTTAATACATGGCAGCCCATTTTCCTGTCCCTTCCATTGTACAGGAGCGGAAAAAAAGTCACGTTTTTCCTACCACTTTACATTGTGGATGAGCAAGAAAGAAGTCACATCGTTCTTACTTTCTAATAATTTTAACAAAGTGCGTAAACCACATTTTCGTTATTATCGCTTCCAATAAATATGCCAAATTTCAAAACGCACCTATTTATAAATTCACGTATATCTTCGGAAATTTTGAATAAAAAGCTGTAATTTTTTCCAGGTATGCTTAGAAATACATCTACTTTAAGATGATGGTAAAAATTTTATAGATTATAATTCAAAATTGTTTTCGAAAAATTTGTAAAAATTATTTAAAAATACAAATTTTGATAATAAAGCATAAAAAAATGGGTAAATTTATTTGAAATGAACATAAATTTCGAACTGTATAGGAAAGAATCAAATACGTTTCATAAAAAAAGAGATATTAATAAATACATACCAAATGGAATTAACATTGGGGAGCTCAAATTTTGAGAGCCAATTTTTTAAAAACTACTCTTTCGATAATTACAAAACTTGGGAGTTTCGCATAATTTGAGTCGTAGAATCGAAATAGGAAAAAAATTGGTTTCTCACTTCAGAGTCCGATTTTGTGCCAAAATATCTACATTAGAACAACGGTATATATAAATCTAATACATATCCTAAGTCGCGCTTTCGAGACATGAAAAATGCAGTTTGAATTTTGTGAATCGGCCCAGTGCAACGGCAGATATAGAACTGCCCCCCCCCCCTTTTTTTTTCTCAGTGTACGTTACGAGAAAAATTTTAAATTCTCTGAATCAATTTTACAATACGTTTCGAGAAAAGGGTCCTTTATTCTATCCGTACAGATGTCACGTAAAAACATAGTTCAAAGTGATTCAAGAGCGATTAAGATCGATATTTTCGTTGAAATACAATACCCGAAATTTTTTACGAATTTAATACTTTCTTTACTTTGTGCAAGGAAGTAAAAAACAAGGTTGATAGATGAACATCTATAATTCATCATAAAGATAGCTTCTAATAATTTTTCTCCTGGATAATAAACTTTATCAAAGTTAAAAAGGGATGAGATGTTGTAACATAAAGCTGTAGTACGAAATAAAGAAGCTTATAATTATTGACGTATTTTTTTTAATGCATCAAGGAGAACTTTAATAAATAAAATGAAAAGTAGGTTATCCTTATTTAGTCTCGAGTTTTGTCACTTCCTTTAAAATTTTTCCTAATTTCTTTACTTATATTTTAAATAAGTTAGTTAGCAGCTAACTAAAAACACTAGAATTAGTTGAAATAAATGTCAGACTGAAGATTTAATATTTATCAATGAACACATTTGAATTACAAAATTCAACCAACAGAAATGTCTTGCCTTTAGATTTCAGGCAGAAAATAATGTAAATCAGAATTTTTGCTTTGCATCATTATTATTACAGTTAGAGTATATTTTGTTAAATATTTAATAAATAAAATTTTAAATTTAGTTGGAAAATGTGTTTTATTAAAAAAACTTATAGTTTTAAATTTTAAAAAATACCCGTCAATCGCTTTTAAATCGTACATCCGGCCCGCATGCGATATGTGTTTGAAACTACTACCTCAATCGATTACCTAATCACCCATCCATCATTGTAGATACTAAAGCTTCTAAGCACACTCTCAATCCTCTCTTCTTTATCCGCATAACTTTTGAAAAAAAAATATGCTGCCCTCTCCCCCCCCCCAAAGTTATTTCCATGTATTATTTCTGAAAAATAATATGGCGAATAAAAAAAGTGTATGGCAAATAAAAGCATGTTGCCACCAAACGTTATCGTTATGTATTATTTTTAAAAAGATAACACAACAAATATTTAAAAAAATTGTACAGCAACACTTAACACTCTACTGGAAATTCCAACGATATGCTGTTTTTAAATATTTTGTAATTTTGCTATTAAATTTTATATGATGTAAGAGCGAAGAAAGTAATGTTTAAAATAAACTTTAAACAAAAAGTTAATAATAAAAAGCCAAAACAAAAAGTTTTTAAGTCATCTTACTAAGAAAACTAACCTTACTAAATATTGATATCTTGAACTACTAAAAGAATGAAAAACATTAATGGCAACACTTAACACTGTATAAGAAATTCTACACAAATATGCTGCTCTTAAACTTTTTGTGATTTTGCTTTGAATTTTATGTGAAGAAAATGTTGTTTATTAATAAAGTTAAAAAGACAGAAAAGAAAGGTTGTGTAGGCAAATTTTGTTAAGAAAACTGAACGTTGATATGATGAAAAATTGACAAAATGTAAAAATAGATGGCAACATTTACCATTCAAACGGCTAGTTTTACCAAAGTACAAAAGCATCCAGTGAAGAGATAAAGCATAAAAATTAACAAGTGAAACAAAGTGTTAATTAATAAAAACCCTTTATATATTTTTTAATTGAGGGAAAAAAACTACTACATCAGCAAAACAACTTTTCACATCTCACTGAAGCTTTTTTCGTTTTAAACGTACAATTATATTTTTAATAAATTCGCGTAAAAATGACGTTTATCCTTTCCCGCCGTTGCTTGTTACAGTGGAAAATCCCAGGGGAAAAAAAGCAGCTGTAGAATTCTCATCAGAAAAGGCAATGAATGGCCTTGAAGCTTATTTTGACAGCTCCGAGTTGAGTAATTTCAACTGATACAAATGAGTAACTTCAAATGGTGGGGGTCAACGGAAATATAAGTGTGAATTATAAATATAGTATTTCACTTTAAATGTTATGAAACATCCGACTTCTCAAGAATATCTTTTATCATAAGCGAAATTTGCGCTAAGCGCATAGTATTGAAAAACGCGGCAGAAATAATTTTCTAGAGATAAAATATACTATCTTCATCCTTTTCTAAATGTCAGTTTCAATGACATATTTGAACAATGCCTCTACAGCAGTAATGTTGAACAGAAGAAAGAAGCACTAAAAAAATAAAGAAGCACTAAAAAACTTGTATCATTTTAATATTTCCATCAAATCTTACAGTTAGATTTAAGGTTCGGCCAGTTCTTTTACAGTGTTTTGCAAAAGTGATTACACAAAAATAGTTTATAAAACTCATCACAAAAATTTTCATGCAATAAACTGTTAATATGAAAAGCAATTTTTCTTTAAATTTATGTTTACCTACTTTGCTTCCTTAGACAGTACTTTTTTCCAAGAATAAAAATTGAGCTCAAAAATTAATATAAATACCTTCTGCTTTAAACAGGAAAATAACGCCGCAAAATTATTCGAACACTTCTTATTCCATCAAATAAAAATCGGAAAACATATTTTTCAAAGTTTTTGTAGTATTTCGTTGATTATTCTATAAGATATTTCTCCCACCTTAATAGCATGCCTTCGTGGTATAATAATCAGTACTCTCGGCTCGTATTCGAGAGGTTCGAGTTCCGGCGAGGATCTTACTCATTTGTCATGACTCCTGCTTCAAAAAAATCCTAATGACTCTACAGTGCGCCCGAAGTAAAAAACGTGGTGGATGATGATTCTCCATCACCAAGATTTGGCGATTGGGTCCCCTAATCCTCAGTCACCCTTCAAAAGGGGGAGTATATAAGGTATTTCTCCCGCCTTGTTAGCATGCCTTCGTGGTTAGCACACTCGGCGCGTATTCCAGAGGTCCGAGGTTCGAGTCCCGGCGAGTCTCTTGCTTCAAAATAACTTAATGTCTCTACAGATCTTGTTGTTACCTTTCAAAGCACAGTTTTATCTTTTTCCAAAGACACATTGTCCTCGAGTGCTTTGACATAATCAAATAAACCAAACCATCTTTTTTAGATACCAGACCACCAGTGGCTGGGTGCTAAGACTGCCAAATGCTGGTGGTTCTATTTCTGCTCAAAAACGTAGCGAATGGATCGTCTGCTTAGGTATTTTCGTAGCTTTCCTCAGGTGTAACGTAAGTACCAACCAGTTTCCTTTAGAAAGCTTGCAACAAAGGCATCTTTCTCCCTGGATAGATAGCCAGCGTGTAATTTGCTTTAAGCCTTAACCAATTAATCCAATCTAATCTAATCTAATCCTTATCATAAGTTCATTTTTTTTACCTTTTTTTTCATAATTCTGTTTCTCTTCTATCATTAATATCAATTTTTATTAAAAGAAAATGTTTTAAATTAATTTTAAATCCTATTTTCTTATGTGATATATTCAATCAGATTTTATTCTGTACGTTAAGAAATTTCGGGTATTTCATTACCTTTCAGCGATACTAAAGGCACTCATTTATAACAGTATCTTTAGATTTCTAGTAGATTTTAGAATTATTTTACAGGTTAAATTTCTGGGATACTTTCATATTTTATTGTAACAATTAATATGATTATACGGATCCACTGCATCATCAATAAATATAAGATTATGGCTTAAACAGGCGACATATACTCCCTACACCACAAATTCCTCTTCCTGTAAGTTCTTCTGCTAGAACTTAGAAATTTTTGATATTTCATTTAACTAACAGTTACCACTTATTTTTTATTCTTCCATGCCTCGTTTCGTTACATTCTCGCTCAGTCCGAAGGTTTTTTATGGCAAGTGACGAAGTTTAAATTGACAGGAAACATCGTAATGAGCATAAATTGTAGTAGATACTTTGGCTGTTCTCTGCTGTCTGTCTTACCTAACGGAAGCCGATGTTAGCTTAAAAGTGAGACCGGATATTAGGCACGATTTTAGTAAGTGTGAAGTTTAGTAAAATCATTTGCCCGACCAGCTGATGTTTGTAACTTAAGTAAATGAAATGGTGTTTTAGCCAGTTACGTTTCAGTCACTGTAAGACTTCGATTCTGTAGACTTAGACCAAGAAAATTTAGATTTTGCATCTCTATTATTTTAAGTAAACGCGCCATTGCAGAGAAAATAAAGTTAATATGTTGCTTCAGTTGTTTCCACAGTCAACTTAAGCTAAAGGCAGTAACTTGCCATGACAGTAAAGGTAATGTTTTGAAGGTGAGTGGTTGGTAGATGTACTTAACTATCTAAAAAGCCATCTCTCAGATTGTAATAAGTTGAGGTTTCTTTAATTCTTGCCTAGGTATTCACGCTAAACACTGACCAAGCTAATCGAAGATGTTAACACAGCTTCCGTCAATAAATATTAAATTACAATAGTTCGAGTTCATATTTCTTATTGACTTTGGCCTTCTAGCGGCCATGTGCTAAAAGAGCGTAACACTGGTAGTTTTCCCGGTATGTAATGCGAATACCAGCCACTTTCCTTTCTCTAATAAGTCAAATCCAATCCAGTTTTATGGCTTTGATATAGAAAAATGAAGTTTTCTGCACTTTCACTGACACGATTTATTTTTTCTTTCGCATCTTACCCGTTATACCCAAGACACAGGAAAACTACTTCAATTGCTTCTGAGTTAATAAACCATACGTGATTAATAAAATTCTGCTGCAGGTTTGGAAAGAGTCGATTTTGATCCTTTTCATGTTTCGACAACACTGCGTTACATCCGAGAGAATAGCTTTGATGAACTCCGCAACTTTCTTTTATTCTAATTTCTATTTATGCTTTGAATAGCGCTTTAGGATAGCAAAAATTGCCATGTCCTTTAAATTAACTACTCCAACAAAATTTTAATAGTTGTCATTTTAGTTAAAATTTTTTTAAATAATTCATTTAAGAATTTCTGATCACAGTTGCTTTCTTAAGCAGTCACAGTATACTCAAACGTTATAATAACGCAAATTCAACACGACTATCATTTAGATGTTTCCTACTATGTGTTATTCAAAATGATATGATGAACTTTGAGATTTTATTGATACAGAGATAATATTGTTACGGATTTCATATTTATTTGGCTATTTATTTAGAATGCCAATGCCAATGATTATGTTTTACGGAGTGCCTGTGGTTCAAAAAATTATTTAGAATTGTAATTAAAATTGCTTTATATTTCCCGTGCAACGCAGACGATTTTTGAAGAGAAAGCTACGTCAAAAAATAATAATAAATAGAAAGAAATAAATAAAAATCTGAAAGGTTTCAGATTTTAGATTACGTCCAAAGGGGCGTTTATTTAACATTTTGTGTGTTACCTTTATTTGTTAAATACCATGTTCTTCGCACTTAAACCATAAAATTCAGTTCAACAGCAATATCGCAAAATAATTTTAAATTGAGCATATCTTTAGAAATTTCGGTACACGCTCTCACGCGCTGGAGATAAAAATGTTTTTCTGTACAACGTTGGTATTGCTGGCTTTGAAATCTTTGAGTTTGTTAATGAAAAATTCGTTAAAGTTTTAGAGAATATTGTTACGAATTTCACATTTATTTGGCTATTTATTTAGAACTGTAATTAAAATTCCTTTTTATTTTCCCGTGCAACGCACGCAGACGATTTTTGAAGAGAAAGCTACGTGAAAAAAAAAAAAAAACATGCATACATTTATGCAGATTTTTCATTTTTTAAAATTTAATGCAGAGCGATAACATTTAGTGGCAACAATTTGAAAAGTGATACGCCGTTTTTGTGTTTCCGACGCAAAATCGCAAAACGAAAGTAATAGTCCTTCGGGACTAAATCCCTTTGGACTAATAATAATAAATAAAATAAAATAAGAGAGTGCGTGCATTTAATGTTTAATAAATAAGAATCTCGTAATTACTGTGTCAGGACTAAGTGTTCTGTGAAACATGGTAAAGTCTGTAATAGGGTCCTGAACTGGAACAGGGAGCGGAAGGTACGCTATGTTCTGGTGTAGATCCTGTATTGGCGAATAACTGCACTTGAAAGGGATTTGAAATCCTCTTTTATTAAATCACTATTATTTACACACTTCCCAACTCGGGAGAGATACAGAAAGTAAAAGACCGCACTTGGGTCGAACTTAACAATCAAATAATATTTAACTAAACTTAAATAGAACTTAAATCAAACTTTGCTCACAGAGCGATTCGCAGAGATTGGCCTCTACCTAAAAGGGTGCGTAGCAAGATATACTGTAACAGCTTTAGATATTGTTGCAATAATAATCTTGTACTTTTGAAATAGTTGAATTTGAAATATATATGTTAATAAATGGCAATGTTTGAAACGCCAATACGAGAGCTGCGTGCGGTTCTCGCACGAAGTAAGAAAATGATTTTTAATTTTAAAAAAGATAGAATACGTTTTGGCTGTTAATTTTTGATGTTACCTTTTCTTCGACTTATAAGTTGCAGTTATGAAATTGATCTATTAAATAAAGTTTGCTGTGTTCCAATGGAGTTTGCTTTAATTACGAAACAAGCATTACAATACTAATACTAGCGCACTTCAATTTATTTCAATAAGCAATCATGTAGTAAGCACTATGGCTTATAATTATCTGCTAGCTGGTCAGGCGAACGTCGAACAGAATGACCGTGATCTGAGACTAAAAGCTCTCTCACACTAAGAGGTTTCTACCTCTGTCTTAAATAGTACTTTCGCTGTACTTCAAAATTAGCATAAGCTGAAAACGCGCGCTTCTTCTGACGGGAAGCTGAAACAGAGAGGAGATAGAAAGATTTAAATTAAAATAAAACTTGGTTAGTTTAACTAAAACTTTACAACTGTTGCCATCCAGAAAAATCTAAAAAAATCGAGATTGCTCTACTGATAATTAAAAAGCTTATAAAAGCCGAATTGAAACACCTCATCTCAGTTGTTGTTGCAGTTGTAGGCGTAAAGAGCGAACTGCTGTTTGTTTACTGTAGCGATTTCGCTGTGAGATGGATTTATTTTTTATCTGTTTGGAACTGAGTTTTTTGAGATATTGTGATATTGTGTGAATATCTCTGAAGATATACTTTAGCATTTTGATTTATTTCCTGTAGCAAGAATAAATTTTGTTAACTTTTGAACGACTTGTGCATTTAATATATAACGAACCCGTACGCACGCAACAATATTGTTGGCAATCTGAATTATATGTGAAGTCTTTTATCACATGATTTATATGCTCTGTGGTAGTTTGGAACATAGGAAACTTTAAACGTCGTTCTGACTCCAAGAAGATTAATATTTATTTACATTTTTTGGATATGGAATAATACAGACAGAAAATCAGTCAATGTTCTTTTTCTTATTGAAGGCTTACTGTTGCCACTCTGGTGAAAAGAAAAACGCATGAGAGAAGTTTCGCTGATGGCGCTTCATCAACGCGAATGATGTCGCCACATGCTCCAAAATTAAGCAATCATTTTTTAAGTTCAATAGTTTACTTCTGCAAAAGAGGACTTAGTATAAAAGGAAAACTAGACAAAATTATTTTAGAGAAATTTTCCGTTTTATTCATTTAAGTTTTTGCCATTATTTTCGAAAATCATAACAGTGCTATGTTTTTAGTGCAAAAGAGCTTTGTCCCTGAAGGACTACTGTTTTCGTTTTGGCATCTAGCGTTGATTCACCATAAATATCCGATTCACTTTTCAAATTGTTGCCACCAAACATTATCGCTCTGTATTACATTTAAAGAAATTAAATAATGAAGAGTTTGCATAAATGTAGGTATGTTTCTCGCATTGTGATAAAACAACGGTCCCTAGAGCCATCCAATTTTGAATAACATACGTTTTCACCGGAATATGGGCATCTGGAAGCCCAAATTTGGAATTTGGAATTTGTTTTATTATCTATTTCATATTTCGTAAAGCTTTAACGAATTTTTTATTAACAAAGCAACGATTTAAAAGAGAGCAATGGCAACACTCTGAATGAAAAAAAAAATTTTTTTACCTCCAGCGCGCGGAACTGTTAATCGGAAATTCTAAAGATATGCTCATTTTAAAATTATTTTGCGATATTTCTGTTGAACTGAATTTTATGGTTTAAGTACGGAAAACTATTTAACAAATAAAGGTAACACACAAAACTTTAAAAAAACGCCCCTTTGGACGTAATTTAAAATCTGAAACATTTCAGATTTTTTTTAATTTAATTTTTTTTATGAGAGAGACTGCAGTATTGGTTCTTTTATAAAATTCTTCATTCTTTGTACATCTTATATAAATCTCTAATAATCTCTTTTACATGAATCTTTTTAATGAATATTTCAAATCAATTGAATGTAATGCAACTTAATGGAATTAATGTAAATAATATTGCCAGCTTTCAAGGATTAGTACCTACAATAAAAAAAACTGAGGAACATCTACATTAGAGGTGGAGAAGTTACAGCGCAAAGTACGTAATCAGAAATTTAGTGAAGTAATCAAAATGTCTAATCTAGGAAGAAATTTACCGTAATCGAACCAAAGAAAAAAGTTAGAAACATACTGTCTGCAATAGTTGAAAAGAAAGGACAAATTTTTAATTTTGTCGATTGATTTAAAAAAGTAAAATATATGATGTATTGGAATGCGAGTTAGAAGAAAACTTAAAAGGTCATTTTAGAATTTGGAAAACCATTTTAGATCATTAGGGATAAAGATGGGGTAAATTTTGTGAATTCCAAGAATACGATCGATGTTAAAAGACGATGTTTATCCATACATATTTATCGCCTGTCCAACATATATGATTGAAAACCTACCGGTAGTCAGGAAAAGCAGAGCAGTAAAGTTAACAGGAAAAAGACGAACTCTCTCTGTACTCTTACTCTTTTTAAGGAAAATGATAAAATCAATGGATTTGAGAAACTAATAATAAATACTGACATCAAAATTAGAGAACTTATCAAGAAAATACAACGTTCATGACGCTTAAAATTTCTGATAAACTGTTTCCTACATTTATTTTGAAATCCAGCTTTAAGTATTGAAAAGCATTGGAAAATGCATTAAATGCTTAAAAATAGACAAAGAAATTAATGTTGAAATATTTTGACAATTAGCCTGTTTATTTAAATAAAATAAGACACATACTTGATGAAATTCCAAAGATTATACTTCGGAGTGAATTTCGGAACATTTAGTTGAAAATTTGACAAGTAATAAGGATGTCCTTGAAAATGACTTTGAGTAAACAGTATTAAGCACTGGGAAGCTTTAATACAAATAAAGGACGATTGGTGTACAGGAAAACAATTTGCTTTTCTGTGGAGTATTCAAAGAAGGATTATTGATTTTGAAAGGTGAATGAAATAATCATGGTAATCTATCGTTATCCTAAAACATAGAAACTAAAAATAATTACGTACATTTACATATGATCAACTAAAAGTATTGATGTTAAAAAACCTATCGTTAAGAAGGTCGTGTTAAGAAACATTAGCATTGCTACTGAAAATTTTTATTCATAATTATTGCATTTTTAATTGCATAACATTTAAAAAATACTACATAATTTTGTATTAATTACAAGTTGCACTTCTATTACTCTCCTTCTAGTATTCACTGTTCCAAACATTAAATAATTTATTTTGCAATGACTGCTTTTTAAATATTACTTATTGCCACTTTTTAAATGTTGCTATTTAAATACTGCTTATTTGACCGGTTTTTAAATATTGCAGTCGTGCATATTATTTGTTAAATTATTATCTCATACCTCTTAGCGTTCTTCATTGAACGGGGCGTGAGTTCAAAATATAGATAAACCTCATTATAGATATAAATACCTTATTAAGTTTTTAGTTATTAATTTGAATGCAAGTTGCGCCCATAAAGTAACAAGACAAATTAAAAGACCAAACGATAAAATAAAAAGTAAAAGAATAAATGTATGTTTAGAAAGAGTGGCATCTCAACCTTTGATAACGCCAATTTAAACTGATTATTTTGTCATTTACATATCAAAATGCGGGAGTCATTTTCATTTCCTGAGAAGATAAAGTATAAAAAAAATTTACTTCGAGGTGGAACAACGTTTTAACATTAAATTTTACAAATTAAGTAATTCTAGAGATGATTCGAACAGTATATGGTGATGCATCGTTATCAAGAACACAAGTGTATGAGCGGTATAATCAAAGAACGTCTATGTAAAGAAGGAAAGGTTCAATAGACGTAATGTAAACCAAGTTGCTATTACGCCGCTAGAAAGGGAAGGGAGAAAATCGCCAAAGGATTTGGCGACAGAACCTGGCGGAGAGAATTTTCCTCTTCGCGATGCGTACAGAAATTGAGGAACGAAGAAACGTTCTTTGACAAAACGTTTCTTTGACTTTTCGTGGTAATTTAAACTCGGATTTTTCATACTTTTTTTTTGGTCAAAATTAATTATTCATTAATTAACTTCCTTGCGCGAAAATATACTTTCTTTTCCTTTAAAGTTTAAAGAAATTTAAAACTATATTCGTTTTATGAACTCTCGATAAACGTGACCTTCGAACTTCGACGCCGGCTTCGAGATTCGACGACAGATGTTTCGCACATGCACAGCCGTTTCTCTCTACGTTGGGATGCAGGCACTCCTGTTTCGGAGAAAGTTTCCTTCTTAGCAATACATATTGCTACGAGTTTCGTATTTAGTTAGACATTTTTATTAGAATTATAATTAAAATTGTTTTATTTCCCCGTACAATGCAGCGTGTGACAAATTTTAAGAAAAAGCTATGCCAGAAAAGTAAAAACAGAAGAGCACGTGCTTTTAACATTGAATAAAAGTTTATCTCTGTAATTTATATTTAATTTTAATAAATGTAATTGACTACTATGTTGGCTTAAATAATTCTACTGTTTTTGCTTTTCAGATATTGCTGGAACTATCTGGCGTGGCCATTTAAAAAGCTATAAAAAGCCGGAAAGAAACATCTCAGCTCAGCTGTTTTAGTGAGCTGTTGTTGTTTACTTAGCTGATCGGATTAGCTTTCTCTGCGCTTTGGATTGCATTCTATTTAACGTTTTAGTAGTTTAAATTATAGCTACTGATTACATTGCGTGATATTGTGATAGTCTACGAATATCTTTGAGGAAAAATCCAAGGTTTTGTCATATTTCTTGTGATAGAAATAAATTTTATTAACTTTTTATCGGACTTGTGCATTTAATCTATTATGAACCCTAACGCACGCAACAATATTCATTGGTATAACTACTTTAAATGTAAGCATGAATGCGTTGAAGATGAACCAAAGACAGGGGCCCTTCAACTCAGAGAATGAGAAAAATGTGAAAAAATTCGTACTTTGTTAAAAGCTGGTATAAGTGTAACATCTCAGCAACTTTAAGACAAGATAAACAAAGAAAGCTGTGGGTTAGATTCAATTTAAATTTGAAAATGAGGAACGTTTCTGTCTCGGATTTTGACAGAACAGAAAAGTCAGAAGAGCTTGCTGTGAAGATTTGTTGGCTACTGTGAGGTAGAAGAACAGTTTCTTAAAGTGTAAAATTTCGGAAAATGAGACCTGGTGTCTACAGCACTATCCAGAAACAAACAACAAAGTGCACAGTGGAAAGGACCGTCTTCTCCCACACAAAAGAAAAGTACGGATGTCGAAATCAAAGACTAAATCGATGCTGATGGCATTTTTTTATTACAATTGTAATCCTGGCGGCATGAATCAAAGGACTTATTCACCATGAATTTGCCCCTGAAAATCAATCAGTATTTTTACAAAGAAGTGCTTTTACGATTAAGAGACTGGGTAAGGCGAGTTAAGAAATGAACTAATTCATTGTGGAACTTTTTTATTCTGGTTTCTTTTACGCGGTAACTCTAGACCCGATATGTAATTCCCTGTTCAACAATATCTTGCTAAGGGTTCAATTGCAGTGATAAATCATCCACCATATTCTCCCAACTTATCTCCAGCTGATTTTTTCCTTTTTCCGAAGCTTAAGGTGGTACGAAAGGCCAGAGATTTGAAAACGTCTGGGATACTAAATCAAATGTTACGTGTACTTTACAAATTGTCAATTCCATCGTCTATAAACAGCGTTCGGTGTGACCTGAAGAAATGCTTGGAAAATTGTACAGACTTCTCTGGCGATTATTTATTTAGAGATGAATTTCACTGAACCTTTTTCTCATTTATAAGAAATTCTCTGGTTGCTTTATGGGCACAGTTTGCATATTTCTCATATGAAACTGATTTATTGTTGTTGCTTTATCTTCGAAAGATCTGACGTATGCCAGATCAGCTCCAGAAGGTTGTTGACCGCCAAAAAATCTATAGTAATAAGAGGATCGAATGTTAAGTCCCCCTTAAAAAATCTGGTGCAGCTCAGAATGTGATCCAATGAAGTTGGTTGGTCACAGGATTTTTTACAAGAGAGGTATATTTTTTGCCACTATCAAAGGAAAGACATTTAAGATGTCCACGTGTTAGTCTAGCCAGAGCAGTTTGGGAGCCACGGTCACATTTGATTTCCAGCAGAGAGCCAGAGGATGTTCTTGTGTACCATTGGTGCGTAGGTGGAATACGCTATAACAAACTGAGTTTAGATCTTTCATTTGAGTACACTTCTTGATAAATAAGAAAACAGCCAGTGGCCGTTTCATTTTCACTGCGCTCTTTGGCCGGTCTATCAGCGACCTCATTACCACCAATGTTAACATGCGATGGATCTCGTTACCACCAGTGTTAACATGTGGTGTCACTGGAGGTGGATGTCGTAGGTTTGAGAGATTCCTCAGTTTGAGTAGAATACATACGCTGGTTTCATCGTCTGCGGATGAAATAGTTTTAATGGCGTTTATTAACTAACTTATATAGTCTTTCATTCGCGTATTTTGGAGTTATAAAAGTTGATGGTTGTATTAGTTTTCACCATAAAACGCAAATAAATTAATTACTTGAGCATAGGTAAAATACTGATCATAATCTTTCTGATCTTTAAAAGCATTTTCTAATTTTTCATTACATGAACAACTCTCAATAAGTGTTTAAATTATAAAATATTCGTTGCTCGCTCACCTGTTCTTCCACTTGTATTTATGCAAAAAGCTAGTTAAAATATCTTTCCAAAGCCTAAAACATAAAAATAATTTATAAACCCTTTTTCTGTCAACTCATTTTAATTAAATAAGCAACATGTTAAAGTTATATTTCCGATAAAAAATTTAAAATTTATAATTTCTGTGTATGATATTGCTATGACAGCAAGGGCCGAAAAATGCCGCTGTGTTTATAAAGCGTCATAGCCACGGCCTGACACTATTTAACTATGACCTTGAACTACTCTTCAACTCTAAGCAAGATATTGTTGAGCAAAGAATTCCATATGGGGTCTGCTATTACCACGTAAAAGACCATTGTCCGAAACCACTCAGTGACTCTATTCAGAGTATAGTATAGCCCTTCACAAAGGCCACGGCTATACTATGCTCTGAATACAGTCCCTGAGATTTCAAGTCATATCTGATTGGATTAGTTACAGAGCATTCCTTTCTCTTAAAAAACTCAGGTAAATAGTTTACAATCAAAATGTCTCAATATCTTATAATGTGCCAGCCACCTGGAAAGAATCTAAAAAGTATATAACAAAGCATAAAATTTTTTATACGAGAATATTCTACCTCCTAACCCTCTTCTCCAGTTTTCCAGAATTCATCGAAAAAAAGACAAAATTCCCTTTTTCCATACCGCGCCATTGTTGTCAGAAATTTTCAATTCATGCAGCAGGAGAAGCGGAAAAGTAGCATATGACACCAGAGATCATGTGATTCTTGTGATGTCATAGTTACGTATGTTCACATAACCTCTGTAGTTATCACAAATTATGACTCTATTAGTTCCTAACTTACGGACAGTAATTCGATTTCTAATCGTTTTTAATTGCGTATCTTAGTTTGGAAGAAAACATATTGCTAATTTTCTATTATTTAAACATCCATTTCTTCTTTTAATTGATTTTCAGTTAATTAAGGTCTTTATTTTTAAATTAATTTCTGTATATCCGTTATTAAGTGCTTCCTCGCGTTTAGAACTTTAGCGCTCTTGTGCTAATTTTTTTAGTTAACACTTCAGTTTTCTAATTACTGTTTTTTTTTCTTTATTTTAATTGTTAAGTCTTTTCAATGAATTTTCTGTTCTGCTTGGGATACTTATTTAACTGTAAGGTTTATCCTAAGTTTCTAACAGTTAATTTTTAGTTAAAGCTACTTTCCCATCTCTCCTAATTTCAGCTTACAGTTTCCTATCAGAATGTGTTTTCAGAATCGCGTTTAATGCAAATGAGTAAGAGTAGTATTTAAGTCGAAGTTCCACTGCGTTAGAGAGCCAGAGTTTCTGACTAGCGCGCTTTCGCCTTTTGGCTACGTCTCTCTCTAAACTATTACTATGCTCTGCGTACTTCAGGCTCTTGATAGCTTCGCCAGTTTATTTGGAATTTAGGGGCCAACTACGTAGAATCTTGATAGCTTCGGCTATATCTTTTTAGTTTAATTTAGATTTATTTCTCATTACTTTGAGCCCAAGCTGAAGTGGAGGCCTTGCTGTACGCTCTGAGAAAGGAGCCGACTGCATACTCTTATTTTGAATAACAAAGAATTCTTGAATCTTACGTCTCTGTTCACGAACTCAAGCGATAATTCGCTTATCTGTTCGCAAGGTTTAGCATTTAGCTGTTAGATAAAAGGTTTGAACCCCACATAACTTTATTCTGATTATTGAAAAAAAGCTCTGTTTTTCTCACTGTTAAATTTCTTTGTATTATTACTTAGTAAATTGACGTTACTTTGATTTTTAAATCATTTCGATTATATAGTTCATAGCAATATTATAATCAGAAGAATGAATTGCTTACGGGCTCGTAATAAGTGAATGCACACAGGTCTGAGAGTAAGTTAATAAAATTTATTTTATCAAAAGAAACACTTCAGAGTTCTGGAACTAATATAGTGGAAAGTTTCCACAGAAATACTGTGATCACAAAAGCGTTCACAACATCACACAGTACAATCAATACTTATACTTCAAAGTAATAAGAATATTAAGCACAATGCCATGCAAAGCGCTAAAGAGGAAGCTTACCCGGAGATATCTCAATACTCCGAACTCACGCTGAACTAACAACTCGCAACAAGAACTAAAGGACTGATACTGTCTGCGGTCTAATATAGTTTTCATCCGGCCGCCGAGATTTTTCTAGTGCTTTCTGCTTCTCAAAATTATTGAAGGCATATGAGGGCCGAATACAGTTACAGTTAAACAAATATCATTTATACACTCACGTTTGTGAAAATTGCAACACCAAGAAGGAATCGTCATAATTGAATGCAATTTAATACACAGTTGAGTGGTAGTGGTACAAATAAATGATTAAATGTTCAAAGCAAACAAACAAGAACAAGAGATCAGAATCAGTATTTTGTGTAGCCACCACGCGCCGCAATAAGTGCTGCTACACGACGTGGCATGGAGTCAAACAAAGTTTGAATGTCTGACTGAGGAAGAGCATTCCATATCGTTTGTACGCGTACCCAAAGTTCGTCTGCAGACGCAACAGGACGAGGATCACGAGCAAGACGCCGACCAATGACATCCCACACATGTTCAATTGGCGACATATCCGGGGAACACGCAGGCCAAGGAAGAAGCTGTACCTGCTGCGCTGCAAAGAAGGATTTAACAATCCGAGCAGTATGAGGGCGGGCATTGTCCTGTTGAAATACAGCGCCTGGCAAGCTTTGAAGGAAGGGAACAGCTTCGGGCTGTAGAACTTCACGGATATACCGGTTGCTGTTCAGATTGCCCACAATTCGTAGCAATTGAGATCGTCTATGATATGCTATGGCGCCCCAGACCATAACTCCGGGTGTTCGTCCACTGTGGCGTTCGATAATGCACTCCGGAAGGTGGCGTTCACCGGCATAGCGTCTGACACGAATGCGGCCATCATGGTACCACAAATTAAAGCGGGATTCGTCAGAAAACACGACATGCTGCCAATCAGCACGCCAGTCTCTATGCTGATTGGCCCATTGTAGCCGCAGGCGGCGATGGTCGTGCGTTAGGGGGATCCTGTATAAAGGAGTCCGTGCGCGCAGTCCACACTGCAGCAGACGTCTACGAATTGATGAAGCACACAATGAAACACCTGTAGCTATTGACCACAGTGCTGCCAATTGTCTAGAGGAAGCTGTACGGTCCGTCCGCGCCATGCGGACCAGGTGTCTATCATCGCGAGCTGACGTCACATTTCGGGGTCCACTCCCGGATTTCCGAGTTGTCCGACACTCGTCCGTCCACTGCTTCCAAACGCGCATCACTGTGCTGCTGTTACGCTGCACACGAGAGGCTACTGCACGATACGACAATCCAGCTTCACGAAGGCCGATGATTCTCCCTCGTTCAAACTCTGTAAGTTGTTCAAATCTCGCTCTCTTTCGTCGACGAGGCATAAGTACAGATTGAGTTAACGTTTACCACTAGCAGATAACCACCGATAACCATACACGCCTCGCTACAGCCGTCTATTTATTCGGATCCATTAGCCGTTCAGAGGGCGCTGCTCAGCATACGCATGCGCTACGGATTTGCAATTCTAATCATTTGCATATCATGCGCTACTTTGCATTTCCTGAAAATTTCAGCTCACTCGCGTAAGTCCTTCATGGTGTTGCAATTTTCACAAACGTGAGTGTAGTTTACAGTAATACAAAGACCGGACCAAACTGCCTCCAAGTTTGGCGATTTTTGGACTCTCCAAGTTTGGCGATTTCTCGCCAAATTTGCAGACAAAATTAGTCACCAAAGTCGTTGCTAGCTTGGCGATATATCGCCAAATTATCGAAATAGCCGTTTACTCAATGTTAAATACGCTTGCCTCTGTATCCTTGTTTTCCCGGTAAACCATCCTTTCTTTCGTGTTTTTAACGTTACATTATGCAGAAAAATTCAACAATGTCACATACATTTTTACTAAAATCAATCTATCTATGTACAAAATTCGTAACACAACATATGGCACGCAGACTACAAAACGAGCCATGATCGCCATAAAACTGGGAGAAAAACTGACTGAAAACAAAATTTCTAGAGCAACAAAAGCATCAATATTAGCATCAATCATTAATATTAGAATTAAGGTGTATAATTCTATTTTACACTTTTTTTACAGTATTCTTCTTTTCATTACTATTATTTTTACTGAATTTGCCTTTCTATTAATAATACAATGCAAGCTTTGCTCCATGAGTTCAAAGAAAATCTTTTAAATCTGCCTTAACACAAAAGATAAACAACTCGAGCATACATTATTCATTTTTTACAATATTTTTAGTATTATTTTTTTGAAATTATACTATATACATGCGTCATCTTTATATATTATTATTATCATTAATATTATTGTTGTTGCTATTATTATTATTGCTATTATTATTTCCTCTACTTAAGCAAAATGTTTCAACTTGGAAAAGAGAAAAATTACGAAGTATATATTAAAAATAAGTAAATAAAAGTTGTTATTTAAATTTAATATTGAATTTTTTACAAAATCTTAAGATGAAAAAAAGGGTGAAGAATGATGTCCTGGATTTTTTTAGAGTGTTGTTCCAATTATAAACAGACACTCGTATCATAACTTCCGAACTTTTATCTCTGTTTTGTGTAAACGCTATGTATCAGTTCTAAAAGTATTTCATTTTAAAACTAATTAACTAACATTTGAAATAAAACATATCATAAAACAAACAGAGTAAATACTTTAATAATAATAATAACACAGTAAGTCAACCGCCCATGATTCCAAATAGTTTTGATTTTCTGCGTTGGTAATCGTTTTATTAGAACTAATGTGTTCTTATAAATACAGACCATTTTCAGAAGTCGTAGTCTTGAGAAGATTTAACTTAACTATACCGTAAAGATATCTGTCACTACACTGAAAAACAAATTTTCGCGATTAATTATTCCATTTGGTTTCTTCTGTGCTATTAATTATGATATTTTTTTTATTTTAAAATAAATCCACTATTACTTGAACTAAAATATATTTCAGAACTTATTATCATAACATACTTGATTGATCTATTGTTGCTTAGAAGAAAACTGATAATATAAAAAGTGCACATTTTTTATAGTCATTTAAAAGAAAAGCGAATTTACTAGTTCTTCATCATCCTATTCATTTTCCTCGTCTTATTAACCTCATTTCTTTATGTTTGTAAATATCTGAATTATGTGTAAACATGGATGAGGATACAGAGTTAACGTAGTATATTTCTTTTGATTCCAATGACAGCTCTATTCGAAGTGCGGAGCCTAAGAATTAAAAACACATTTTGTTTCGAAGTTTCATTTTGAACGAA
>KK116158.1:316364-358812 GCA_000611955.2 Stegodyphus mimosarum
TTTTTTTTTTTTTTTTCGATTCTTTTTTGAAGCCAAGATCGGCGCTGGAAGGCACAATTTTAAGATGGCTGCTACATAAAACCAAAATAAGAAGTCAAAGAATTGCACAAACTCCGTATCCATGTACACATAGATCTATTTTCACTTAAAAAAAATCTCAGAATTGCACAATCTAGGCATTGCGCACTGTCTTAACTTTGTCCATGTACACATCGATTTATTTTCACTTAAAAAAAATCAAAAAGTTAAAACTCTCATGGGAACCAGAAATGGGGTTTCGTCGCCAAAACTGAACAAAATTTGGCGTTAATCGAAGGTGCATCCAATTCTACACGAAAGTCACTATTTTTGCAGAAAAAAGTTACTATAAAATAAAGAGGACGCACTTTTAACTTTTTAAGCTATTTATTTTACGTATAATCAAAGACTATTATATCTTACATAGCACTGCAATACCAGGATAGTTCTATTTTTACATGTATCCAAAAGTGTTGCCATTCACAAGTTACTAAATACTAAATGTTAAATGTTGCTATTTACAAATTACTGAATATTAAAAGTTACATCTTCCTTTTTTTAAAAGAGTTCAAAAGTTTTTTCTTAAGAGTCAAAAAACATGATCAAAAAAGATAATCAATCTCCTACTTCTAGTTCTTTGCTCACCGTCCCTTATTTCTGAATTAGCAGAGTTTGGTAATTGCTCTTGAGAATATCTGGAATCATATTTTTTTTTACATCTGTTTTCTGGGCATCAACTCCTTGTTCTGTTCCTCTGATATTTTCTTCAGCAGCTGCACTGTTTTCTTTAGTGTCTCTTCTATTTCCTCTAAATGCTTTTCCTCCTAATCTCAATATATACGAACTGGGCGTCTTATATACTCCTACAGCTGCTGGTTTCCAATGGTTATCTCGATATACCCTAACACAATCTTCTTTGCTTGACAATGGTAAAGTTTTTGTATGACTATCATATTATGGCTGTTTTGTATGACTATCATATTATGGCTTCTCTTCTATTTCCTCTAAATGCTTTTCCTCCTAATCTCAATATATACGAACTGGGCGTCTTGTATACTCCTACAGCTGCTGGTTTCCAATGGTTATCTCGATATACCCTAACACAATCTTCTTTGCTTGACAATGGTAATGTTTTTGTATGACTATCATATTATGGATGTTTTGTATGACTATCATATTATGACTATCATATTATGGCTTCTCTTCTATTTCCTCTAAATGCTTTTCCTCCTAATCTCAATATATACGATCTGGGCGTCTTATATACTCCTACAGCTGCTGGTTTCCAATGGTTATCTCGATATACCCTAACACAATCTTCTTTGCTTGACAATGGTAATGTTTTTGTATGACTATCATATTATGGCTTCTGCTTAGTTTTTTCTTGGTTGATTTTTTCTTTAAGTTTTTCACAACTTGAGGTTTCAATAATTCTTGGGACGTAGGAAGAATTATTCTTGTTCTTCTACTCAGAAGTCCCTCCGTTGGTGATCCTAACATTTCATTAGTTGGAGTATTCCTATGAGTTACAATGTTAAACAAGGATCAGCATAATCTTGCCTGAGTCTTCTTTAACAGTTTTTTCGTCGCTTGCACTGAACGCTCTGCTAATCCATTTGACTGGGGGTAGTATAGACTGCGCGTTACAGAGAGGTCCGTGGTTCGATTCCCGACGAAGGCGTTGGTCATTTTCTATGTCTCCTGCTTCTAAATACCTAATGTTTTTATAGATTTTATAACTTAAATATGATAAAAAATATGTTTTTACAGCAATTCAACGTCATAGACAAAGTCATACATATTACAAAGTTCCACAGCCTGTTATGAATGGACAATGATTTTAGAGCTATTAAATAATGATAATTATCTTTCCTCTCCCCCCAGAAAAACAAGAACTTTTTCTTTTGAAGGTATTTTAAATAAATGAAAAATAACAGAAACTGGTATACTTTATAGGTAATGGCTGCTTTAAGGAGTTTATAGAAAAGACCACAAGTATTTTTAAAACGTAGCAGTTTAGGAAATATTAATTGTCATAACAAAACCACATCACATTCCTTTATGTCTAATAGAAACATAAAGTTTGTTTTAGAAGAATATTGTATAGCATCGTATATAGCTAAAGACGTGGGAAAAGTGATTGCAGATCTGTCAAATTTTTTACGTGATGTGGAATCTGACGTTAAGAGCAGTAATATTAACGAAAAAGAAAATTTCGAAAAATTACTAACGTACATTTTATAGTAATTTAATGTCAACACAAGAAGCGGCATATCACGTTTCACTGTTCCCATAGTCGAAATGCAGTAAACAAACAATATATACTAATAGAAGTCCCATAAATGAAAGCGCTTTAATGTTAAAAGTCCCTGGCTGAATTACGACAACTGAATTCTGATGCTTTTGAAATATTTATGGGTAACAAATTCACGCTCCGCTTGCAATGAAAAAGACAAGCGCATAACTAGACGTTCCAGCAGTCTCATACACAAAATTTCGCCGTTCACGGTTAATCAAGTTTTAGTTATCAGAGATATAGTATAGACGTACAGAAAAAAAAATTTTTTAACTCATTTTACAATCCGTTTTGTAACAAACAGTCAGTCTCTCAGATAAGGTCTATTTGCCATCCAAGACGAATTTGAAGTGCCATCTATCGATGATTGCAATCGCCATTTGCCAGATGCCAACCTCTGTTTAAGCGAAAATAAATTATTATGTTTTATTATAAATTTTAAGGTAAACACTGTTTTAAATGTTTAATCTTTAATGCGTTTTAGGGTATATTACAAATATTTAAAGCCGTAAAAAGTAGCACGAGGAAATGATGGAGTAGCAAAGATTTCGCAAAACTGCGTGTATAAATTTGAGTGGCACAGTAGCAAAAAAAAATGAAAAAGAAAGAAAGAAGGAAGAATTTGGTGATCTTCTTCTGGAACTCGAACCTGACGTAATTCTTATACAAGAAACACATTTGAAACCTGCACTGAAAGTGTTGTGCATAAACTGTGCTACTTACTGTGTGAATCGAGAGATCGGATGCGACGGTGGATCATTACTTTTGTTAAAAAGAGCATTCAAGATCAACTAAAGCAAACTCTTTCTACATCTTTAGAAAGCAATAATATCGAAATTCAAATTCAGCACAAAAAATTCAGTATCTCTAATATCTATATGCATCCTAATAATAGTCCCATCATTTCTGAAATTGAATAATTACTGTATTTTAATTCACCTGTTTTAATTGGAGGGAAATTCAACGCTAAGCATCAATGTTGTAGTCATAGAGCTAGCAATTGAAAAGGATGAGAAATTTGTAACATGATTCAAAATAAAAATTATACCATTCGTGCCACTGATGAGCCTGCGTATTACGGCTACAATAGCTCTTCTATTATTGACTTTTTTCTATCCAAAATCCATGACTATAACTGCCAGATTTCTGTTATTCCAGCTCTCTATTCTGACTATAATCCCATCTTTTTTTTTTAAATCAGCATAAATAGTTACTTATATTCACTGGGCAGGGGGTATTGGCATCACTTCCTGGAAAAAATTCACAAAAATCACTTCAGACAATCCTAGAAATCCCAACATCGTCAACGAAGACAATATTGACTCTAAAATCAAGAAGGTTACTACCTATACTCAACACTCTATCAATTTTTCTGCTAAGAAATTCATCAGTTCCCACCCTTTTCTTCCTCTTCCAGCCAGCAGAAGACAAAAAAAATGCAAAAATCATATTAACAAAAACTGGCAAATTAATAGCGATCCAAGACTGAAAACGCAACTGAATGCTCTTCAACGTGACATCAAAAAGAACATTAGTAACTTCGAGACACAATGCTGGCGAAACTTCTTCAACTCTTTCGCAACAGAAGATAATTCTCTTTTTGACCCTGCAAAGAAATTTAAGAAACCTTTCGAGCAAAATTCCGCCCCTCCATGGCATCAACGGAATGGTTTAGTCAGACGAAGACAAAGCGAATACCTTTGCTGAGATACTAGATACAACGTTTACTCCAATACGCTTATGACACCAGTCATATTTGCAAAGTTAATGATAAATATTAATTCCTTCTTAAAAGAATCCCTGGTTCTTTGAACTCTACATTTTTCGCCACGCTTAAGTTGGTTGCCGATTATATCAGTTCTTTAAAACCCAAAAAAGCTTCAGGTATTGATAGTATACTTACCAAAGGGCTGAAACATCTTTCTGTCAATGCTATCACATGTCTTACTAAGACAATCAACTCTATCATCAAGTTCTCTTACTCTCCTAATAGATGTAAACATTCCAACATGGTCGTCTGCCAAAACCGCATCAACATTCCACGTCTCCAGAATTAAAGTCTAATTAGACTTTTCAGTCAACTTTCTAAAATAGCTGAAAAATTATTCCATATCATCTAAATAAAATTATTCCACAGAGTTCCTACATTCCAGAAGAACATTCGACTTTCGTAATCTTCATAGTACTAATCACCAGCTATATTACTGACGATTCATCAACTATATTACTGAGGATTTTAATTGTAATTCTCTACCGAAATCATATTCCTTTGACATTGCGAAAGCTTTGGATAGGGTATGGCACCGGTGACTTTTCTACAAACTTATCAAGTTGAACTTCCTATTTCATTGCATTAGACTTATTGCTTTTTATCTCCAACACAGAACCTTTCCAGTGAAAATTGGCAATACTGTTTCTACCACGAGAAACATCTTCATTGGAGTGCCCTAGGAGTCAGTAATTCTGCCATAATTATATAACATTTACTCTCACGATATTCTTAAAAATCCACAAATTACCACAGCTCATTTCCCAGATGATACAGCAATTATGACGCAAGCTTCTACAGTTACAGTAGTCCAGCTGCTACTTCAGTATTACCTCAATCTTCTTGAAAATTGTCTCACTTTTTGGAGGTTTTCATTTTATACTGAAAAATCAAAAACAATAATTTTTCTTAAGGGACAAACAAATTTCACATCAACAAGACCTCTTTTATTTCATGAAGAAATTGACTTGGTTGACCAAGTTAAATATCTAGGAGTTATCCTAGATGAAGTAATTGACTTTTCAGAAATATCTCAGGGCAGCTGTGCAAAAATTTAATATCACGCTTGCAATTTTGCGCCCACTTCCTGGCAGAAGTCATGTGGCCACTTCAAAAAAACTCCTGTTATATAAGTCTATGCTTCGACCAGCATTATTCCATGCTAGTCCTGTCTGGGGCGAAGCTGCAAAAATTCATCTTTATCCAAGTAACGACCCTAATTCCAATCCATCTTTGCTTTCAGCCTTTATGGAAATTATAATTTAGTTCTCGTTTCATCAATAGATGGCGCCAGTAGCTTAACTTCTTTCCAGTCGTTCTTATCTTATCTTATCTAATCACTATATCTTACCTCCTTCATTTGCGCTTTGGCAGCTGAGGTTGATGGTTCGATAAAAGCATCGAAAGTAGTTCTGTGCAAATTTGCAAAAATAACTATGATTTTTGTTGTTTGAGTTCTAAATTAATACCCAAGTTCTTCAAAACGAAGGACTTAGAGAGATAATCAAAGCGCCTTGGTTCATTTCAAATTCGTATATCCACCGTGATCTCAAAGTAGACACAATTCAAAATTATATTAAAAACTTGCCAGAAAATTTACCTATTTAGTTCTCACTCATCCTAGCAACTGCATCAACTCTCTTAGATGTTCTATATTTTCCAGAGAAAAACACAAATATCCACTGATATTCTCCATTCTTTACATTTTTTACTCATACCAGATTCTTCAATTCATTGATTTGGACTTTCCACCAGAAACTCACCTCTTCGTTCACTGATGGCGGCCGCTTGACTTAATACTTTCGTCTTAATTTATCCGCACTAGTCATTTTGTTTTACTGATGGTCTTCACCAGATGCGGAGTAAAAGGAAGCACTGCTTTCTGAAGCTCTAATTCACTATATGTTAGTAGCGGTCGTGGTAGTAGTAAAAAAAAAAAAGTAAGAAATTTGCGAAAAATGACGCCACCTGGCAACAATCTACCCCTCTTAATTTTTTCCCCCAGTTTTCGGGCAGAAAGATTTGGCCTTTAAATGCATGGAAAATATAAGTTTTAATTTTAGTAATACCTGTTTATTTCGTTGAATTCTTCACCCGTAGTTAGTGGGATATGGATCTTGGAAATTCAAACCTTAATCCTTCCTCTGTGAGTATTTCTAATGTAGTTTGGTATAGTAATAATCTTTTCTGTCCAATTTCTTCTAAATTCTTCTTTTCTGGTTTAGATCATAGATTTGAAGGCAGAATTGCATAAAAAGTATGAATTATTTAAGAAAGCTAAGCTGGCCCAAAGTACGGAGCCTGTAAAGCGTACACCTCTAAAGAATGAAGAGGTAAAGCTCTCAGTTAAAATATTTATTTTATATTTTAATATTATGAATTGTTGTGGATTTTCTTTAAATTCACCAGTAGCTGAATCTTTTAAAATCCAGATCAATTGATTTATTGTTGTTCTTTATAAGAAAGAAGTCGTAATAAAATTTAATGTGTTAAAAATGTATAATTTAACTATGGCATTGGAAGAAGACTTAAAAGAATTAGAAATGAATGTCTTTTAGTTGTAGAATATTGTAACTACATTTCAGTTGTTATAGCAGATTTGGTTTAACAATGTGTCACTGGGTGATTCTTTTTGCCACATCCTAATATCACTCAGTTTGAGTGACTCGGTAGTGATATTAAATATTAGCTGAAAACTTTGGAACACCTCTTTGTGTTCACTTATCTCAGACAGTTTACCAACCCTGCAGCCTCCTTAAAACCATTACTGTTTATTACCATCACTGAGACATTTTGTATCTAAAATGATCAATTTTTCAAATGCAATGTTTTACTGAGCATCTTCTCCTGTTTTAGTAAGGAGAAAATGCATTTGTTGCATAACAAATAAATTTTCATTTACTTTTAGTTTAAAATAAAAGTGGTATTATTTAAAGTAACCCTAGTTGAGAACATTAACTAATTTTAAAAAAGTAATTTAATAATAATTTAAAATAAATTAATAATTAATTAAATACAAGAAGACTCATTTACTTCTTATGCTTGTAACAAAACTTGGTGAAAATGCGCTTTAGCCCACTGCTTGGCGATGTTTTGAAAATCGCCAATTCGGCGCGTTCCTGCGAAACGTCTTTGCAATTAATTGCAACCTTCCCGACACGCTCCGCGAAAACCTATTGTAAACAAAACATAGAATTCTAAACCATAAATTAGTATGAAAACTGTTGCCACAAAAATATAATAAAATAATATACAAAACGAACATTACGATCATTAAAATATTTGTCAGTTACCTTTAAATTAATTATTTACATTTTATGTTGTAATACTTACACATTTTATGCCGTTACATAACCTTCCCGACACGCTCCGCGAAAACGTAACCAAAATGGCATCCCAGAAAGAAGGAATTTTTTTTAAAAGGGCATTAAAATTACAAACGATACCATGTACACACCGTTCCGTTTTAACTTAAAAAAAAATCTGAGAATTGCACAATGTAGGCAACGTACACAAATAAACAAAATAAGCTAGAATAACGAAAATAAATTACAAGAAAATGCCATGTGCACAGCGTTCCTTTTAAACTTAAAAAAAACTTCAGCGAATTGCACAATGTAGGCAACGTACACAAATCAACAAAATAAGCTAAAATAACGAAAATAAATTACAAGAAAATGCCATGTGCACAGCGTTCCGTTTTAACTTAAAAAAAACATCAGCGAATTGCACAATGTAGGCAATGTGCACAAATCAACAAAATAAAATAAATTGCAAACGATACCAGCGTTCTGTTCTTCAGCTGAGCCAAATTATTTCAATAAAAGGCAACAAAATATAAAAATTAAGCAACTTGCACTTCCAATAAAGTAATAAATGTACATGTACATTCACTCACCTCTCTCAGCATCACAGCTAAATCCATACCGACTCGGTATTTAGCGAAATATAAGGTACGAAAATAGCAAACACTCAACACAAAAACACCGCATTCAAAGAATACAACGACAACTGAAATAACTACTTAAATTAACACGTAAGAATTTCGAATAAACCGCTACGTCATCTCACATTACCAATAAAACCGTTCTTTATAAAATAGGAAACACGCATGCGCGAAAACTACATGTTTCCGTAGCTTCAAAATACCCAGTCAGCCATGTTCGTGGATATACGGAGTTACCCATGTTGGCGCGTTTATTGCTCATTCAAAAACAATCGCCGCCAAGCAGTGGGCTAAAGCGCATTTGGGCCCAAAACTTAATGATAACATTCTGCTTTCACAAAAAAATATTGAGTTTATGTTTTGTATACAAAGAAAGTACAGTCTGGTTGTATTTTTCAGTTTATTGTATAGAAGGAATAAAAAAAATTGGCTTGTAGGAGTGACTGGCAGTGTATCCCAAAATTGCCTGCTAAATATAGTTTATAATTTTTCCAATAAATTTCGACTTCTTTTTGTCCCATTTTATAAAAAGGTTGTTTTATTACATTTTATTGCTGTCTTGTTTTACTTTAAATTTTCTTTAAATGAGCTATTTTTAAAGCCATTAAAGCTATTTTTAATGCCATTTAAGTTATTTAGTAAGTGCAAATAATCTGAATTGAATTGTATGTTACACGCAGTATGTTTGTTTAGATCGTATAGCACATTTAAAACATTTCAGAAGCACAATTCTTTAGAACAATTGTTCTGCTTTGTCACATGACATAAAACAACCAATCAAATCCGATCACTTTGGGGTTACCATGTAAAGGGGAAACTAGTTCTCCAATACAAATGATAGTTGATGACAGGGAATTTGATATTGATAGCTGATTGATTGATTAAAATGAATAACTTACCTTTTTTTTTTTTTTTTTTTTTAGAAAATCGGGCATCAATCTTTCCATGGTAAACCAATTGGTAATTTCAATGTTAAAGAAAAAGTGTCTGATAAAAAATGAATGTGTGATACCAGCTTTAGATTTATTTCCAGACTAATTTTTTTAACTAAGGCCATTAAACGTGCCAGCAATAATTAATAACATTTATAACTATGACATTTCAACTTGCTTCCTCAAAAATACTGTCTAATTTACAAGCAGAACGTTTTTATGAAGTTTATTTCGACTCGAACATCTGCTGTCATAGATTCAAAATCTGGGAGGCCAGCAACAGAGACTTTTGAAATGTTGTATAAAGTATATATGGATCCAACATTAACACAATCCAATGTTTTTCATTAATACATATGATTTTGTGATAAAAGTTACTCATAAACCCAGAAGCACCCAGAAATCAATGTTCACAAAATTGGCATGGAGGTCTGGAAAGTAGTCTGCGGCTCCTGTTTTAAGGTGGTAAGTTATTGTGATAAAAATTATGAAGCATGGTCTAAGAGCCCATGTAACCTCATGCATACTTGTTTTAGTAAAAGGATTATAGTTCATCTCTGTGCAGTGCCAAAATTCATTTTCAAACTAGCACACATACAATGATGCACATGTTTTTCAAGAAAACAGAATATGACTGGTTTCCAAATCTGCGAAATTTGTCTGCAAAAGAGTCTTAAAATTCTCGCTTTTAGAAGAATAGGATTTGTTTCCAGGAGCTATGATCAACAACCTTATTTACAGTATCAGAGCGTGCTGTAAAGCTGTACAGGATAGCCACATTTCTTATAAGCTGAACCATTCTGGAAATATGAAGTACTAGATTTTGGCCAATTTTAGTGTCATATGTATATCACAAACCATTCACCTTCATTTATTTTGTGGCTGTCTCGTAGTATTCTTAAATTTATATATGAATATATCTGTATATGAAAGTTCATTACAGTAATCGAATTATTTTTCAAGCTATTTCTTCTTTCATAATAAGCTTAAATTTAGGTCACCAATATACATTCTGTAGTTGACTCATTATATAAAATTTCTTTTGTCTGCTTTGTTCAGAAAATTTCACATTCAAGTAAGGAGAAAAAAATTGATGAGACTGTAGATCCTGTTGAAGATACTGAAGAAAAACTTGCATTGGAAAAGTCTCGGTGAGTTTTTTAATTGCAAACCTTTTTTTTTTTCTTCTTCTTCTGTGTCTTTGTGTGATTTCTTTTTCCTTTTTTAAAAAATATTTCCTATATTGTATAAAATAATAACTGAGAATTTTTTCAATAAAAACATACTGTTTTAATCTTTCTTTGCAATGTAATTGAGAATTAAAGTAATGAAAAAAAATTACTATAATATAAATTTTCAAATTGTTTCTTACTAGAATTATTTTAATTTTCAGTTTATCTTTTTCTGTTCTGTAGTACTGTGAAACTTTAATAATTTGCCACTCCACTGGAGAGAGCAGTTTACATTAAGATACTAAGGAAGAAGTTTAAAAAAAAACAAAGGTCTTAAATTATTAAAAAAAACACAATCTGATACTTATAAGAGATTTTCTGATAATTATTTAAAATGATATTGTCAGCTGTTAAAACTAAATCTTAATAGTTAAATAAATTTAATAAAGCTCAACTCAAAAAAAAAAAAAAGGTAATGTTCATTTTGGAAGTGAGTTCCTTTATTTCTTTTCCAAATATAATGTAAACAAGGAATATTAAAAAGTGCATTACCATTTGAATAAAATTATATGTATGCATTAAAAGACCCAAATATTACAAGCAACATTTTTTATTTTTATGAACCAGATTGCCAGTGATACAACAAGCAAGAATTACTTTTAGGTACTTACGTATTATGACGACTACCTAGATATCTCGCCAAATCCGGCGACCTTTGTATGTTATACAGGTTAAGCCTAACATTGGTTATAAGCGGGATTTGAACCTGAGCCCTTCGGCACGGCAGTCGGCGACGCTAACCACTATACCCGTCGGGCAGCTATAATAAAAAGGTTAACCCTAATATAAGTTATAGAGGGCGCTGAAATAAAGAGTATTATCTCGCCCTAGTCCCGCATTTGCTATTACCACAGCTTTTTTTGCTACATTTACGCCTTTTGATGCTATTTTGAAAGCTATTTCCCGCCATTTTCCTTATCATTAACGTCAATATTTGCTTTTCACCAGTTTTAAGTAAGTTAACTATATTGTGCTGCCATCTGTTATTTAAAGTTAACACTAAATGCCTCTCAATTTTTTAAAAATTTGTACGCATATTATGTATCAAAAATATAATTCATTTATGTAACTTTCACTGATTCAGAAGTAAGTTTAATAATTGTTAATTATCATTTACAGTAGTAAAAATAAAAAAGATTAATTTTTTCTATTCGTATTTGGTATATAATTTTTTTATATGTATACATATATATATATATATTCGGGATTTTAGTATTTTAAGTTTTTGTTCTTTTATAATTGGGGCTTTCATTTTTAAAAGAATTTAAATTAATTTGCTTTGATGAAGTTCTTTTATTTAATTTAGAAACATAAACTAAAAAATGCCAATGAAGATTTTTATCTCCAAATGTCGCCAAGGTAGTCGTCATAGTACGTAAGTACCTACTTTTATTTGATAAGCTCATCTTGAAAAAAAATAGTTATTACTGCACTTAATAATGTGAAAATGAATAAGACAAAAGATTTGAGTGACTCTGAATTCTCTAAAATGAATTGAACAAAAGAAATGAAAGGTAGCTAACACAAATCATCCACTGCAATAGAAAGGTAGATTGCAACAATTACGTTTCATTATGGAACAATACAATTTGAATCAATACAATTAAATCTAAATCACAGAAATAAATATATGCATAGGTGTTTATATATAATAAGTACATAAATGGTTAGAATTATCATGTTCTAATGGTTTATGCAAAACAAAATAAATTATAAATCGTCAGTTATAACTTATAAATAATGTGTCACTTATTTATATTTTTTGGTTGACCCGACTTGCTTTATATTTCTGGTTTGGATATAATGTATTCATGAACGTAATCCATCAGCACTTGAAGCATGGACTCTACAGTTGAAATCTCCAATCGATTCTGCTCGTCTTGTCCATTGTACATTCATTAGAGAAAATATCCATTCAATATTAGTCTTATGAGGTGGAATTGAAAACATATACTGGCATATTTTCAAAATTTCGGAATATTTCTCTGCGTGTTCACTACATTTAAAAAAATCCACCCATTTTTTGTAACAAAGCATATTCTCCTTCTTCCATTCTGTGGATTTTTCAATCATTATTTTGTTTACACTACTCATTTGATTAAAGAGTAGTGAATCATTTAATTCAACTCCTCTTTCTTTGAGATACAAGTAGTCTCAACTTTCTTCCAAACGGGTATTTCTAAAAGTAACATCCAAGAAAATACGGATACAGTAGCATTTGCTTCCTTCCACATAAAAAGATATATTTATGCTGTTTTGTAAAAGTCGTCAATTTCACGCTTAGAATTAGACAACATTGATTGCCATATTTCATCTTTTTTCTCTCGTAAGACATTTTTTCCACTGATTGTAAGAAAATGTTCGTCAGACCTTTCCTTAATGATGGTTAGCATCTCTTCCAGTGTTGAATAAACTTCGATACAGCATTTCTTGTCACCTTCTATTTTTTTAATTCCTTTTTCAAAAACATGCAATTGACTATGAATAAACTATAGATAGGCTTCACTCAAGGGATTATTGAAAAATGTCAGTAAGGTTTTCAGAGCTCTTTCTTCAGAAAGAAAAAAACTTTTTATTCTCTCAAAAATTTTTAATATCCTTTCTACTGCAGGAAGCAATGAGAGCCAACGTGTGTCTGAATGGGACAACACATTTTGATATTGGACTGCCACGAAATCGCAAAATTATTTTAGTCTTTCAGGTCTCACCAGTATAATTGAAAAATATGTAAGTATTTTAATGACTATGACCTAAATGTCACAAGAGAATCTATCCATGGCTGTTTATATAGTGTGCATATTTATGTTTATATATTGGGCATGATATGCCCCGAGCAACCGATACCTGCTATATTTTCATTTATTTGTTTCAATTTATAGTAAATATTGCACATTCCTTTTCTTCCAATGCCTCCGAAGTTTGTATTATCATTATCACCACAGAAAGCTACACATTTACTTATGTCTAATTTAACTTAATTCTTTTAATGTGTCAGTGCAAAAATTGTGAATCATCTCGGCTGTTTCATGCAGCAAAGAAGTGACCCTTAACAATTTAAATTCTATTCCTTTATACATGTCTCAAAATACTGGATGCCAAAAGGATACATTTTTCTCGATTTATGGTTACTAGCGTCTGTAGTGAATCCATAAAAATTGTTTTTTTTTTTCAATAATGATATTAATATTTGAAAAGAATGTGGAGCAATAATTGATTTAATTAATGTAGTCGTCTTAGTTCGTGTTGACGAAAACTTACTTGCAATTACTGAATCTGAGTATAAAACTTTTATTAACTTATTATTGCAGTCTGTACTGCGAAATGTATAACTATGTTTAATTGTATGATATGCAGTAGTCAATTCAGCTGCATTTATTTTATTGTCTTCATTAGAACTAGGTTTGCTAAAAAAAGAATCTGTTTTTCGTGAAGAACTTGCAGTTGACATGTTGCAAATATGCTTTTTCGACTCTTAAGTGGTCCTTAATATCTGCTTGACCGCCATGCCTAATAAAGGACATACATACTGTACATTCTACTTCCTCTACATGTCTACCTTTTCTTATGAACTTTATTCTTTCGAGTAATCTTCTTTATATATACATTTATGCTTCAGCATTTCAAAGGATCTAAAATTAAAATAGTAATTAATGAAATTTCATTTTATATTAATTTTCTAACTTATTTAATATACAAACCAATTATCAAATTACAATGTAGGGAACATATAATTTTAATGTGGATTGAATTAACTTGATTTTTAAAAATTAGGTTGAATTGAAAAATTATTTAAAAAAGAAAAAAGCATACCTTATTACGCTAGGAGTCGACTTGAGTAAACAGTGTACTCTCAAAAGATACAAAGCTTGAACATGAAAAGCGCTGTTATCTGTACGAAAGCGATCAGCAAAGTGAAAAAACATACAAAACACAGGTTCATTACCCCCACTACTGTATGACCAGTACCACAAGGAAAATGTAAACAAGAATGTTAGTGTGCTTAAGCTTACAACTGTTTACATCTGTTTCATAAAATGAGTGAGCTGCTTGCTCATGAATAGCAGTATTTTTTTCGAATAGGATTTTTGTAAAATATGTAAAACCGGGATAATAGATCGTCCCGAAGACATTTTTCAGGAGGTCGGAACAGAGTACCTAAAACTGGAACATTTGGTCACTCTACCTTTCTATGGATATAAGAAATTTAAGAGAATATACTGATTTCATTTGAATATTGAAAATTTGACTACTAATTATGATAGTCCTTCTTTTATTTCTTTTTAGATTGGCATTGGAAGCCAAAGCTAAATTATATGAAAAAATTACTTCAAATAAAATTCTTATAGGTGAGTTTCTGAATTTGATTTTATTTTACTTTTGTTAGTATTATTATGTTTATTATTATTATTATCATTAATTAATAGTAAGAACATTCTGACTTAAGTAAGATTGCAACTAAAAGTTTTACCTTGTAAAATATCATTAAAGTTCTTTAACCACTTATTTTATGTTAATTCTCTATCTTTTCTCCTCAATTTCCATTTCCCTGTAGGAATATAAATTTCTAGCTTGCATGATATTCAGATTAGGTAGAAGGTATTTAAAGTAGGTTGTAGCATTTAAAGGAAGGTTTTAGGGTAAAACCAGAGTGTATTCTTTGCTTGAAGGCCATGTTACTAAATCTGATTCTCTCACAATTAGTATAGCATTAAATGTTTATTACCATTAGGCTTGTTTATGCCAACTTTGGTCAAAGTCAGTTTGCATGCTAGTTATACTGGGAAGCCGTTAGGCTATAATTTCATTAGTTCTTACATTATCTTTAATTTAAGCCAAAATTGTTGGCTTCTATAAGCACAAGTTGGTGCTGACTGTTAAACTGAAATTAAGTTAATAAAAGAGTCCTTTATACCCTTTCCCTGTCTCTTTAGTACTTAAAAGACTTAAAGATAATTCACTAGACTTCTGGTCTAATTTTATGCTACCTAAGAAAGCCAGACCCTATAACCTGTCTGTGGAGATTTTAAAATGTAAGATATGAAATTTATAATTTTCATTCATTCGAAATTAAATTCTTTTAAAAACTAACTTGTAGTCTATGTGATCCTTGCTTGAAAGGATTGTGTTAGAAATAAGATTTAGATTCTCTTAAATAAATCTGAAAAAAATTTAAGAGAAATGTCTTTAGAACGAATAAAGCATACAAAATGCATATTTTATCAGACTTAATGTATGAAAATTCTAGTTAAAAGTACCAACAAAGTTCTAAAGCTCTTTTGGAAGTAGCTTAATTTCATCTTCGTGTTACCTCAAAATACACTCGTGCAAAATGAAAAGAATTTGTAAATTATATATATTTTTATGAAAAGTATTGAACCAAAGGTACTAATTATGCTGCCAAAGAATTGCACAAATATCAGTCGAATATGTAAGCTTACATGTGCGTATCTGTGGAGCTGTCGTTGTGGAGGGGATATAAACACGCAAGAGGTTTTCATCGACTTATGTGTTCATACTTCTTCATAATATTTACTGTGTTTGGTTAGAGTATATTTAAAGGTGCCTCTTGGATTATCACTAAGTTGTTGTTTCATTTATGGTAACCTGAGTAGTTGAATGTTATCGAAAGCCTATTATGATTGTAATTGGTCGTGTGATTGTGGTGAATTTGAATGATGGGAAAAGATTTGTAAGGGCTTGTCTGTTGGTAAGGAAGCGCGTTAGTTATTTTATGCTTTATACAGTTAAATGACTGAATGTGGTAAGATTAATTTGAATTTCTGTATGATTTGGAACGAAAAGGAAAAAAGAATTAATTGACTAGTGAGTAAATGAAGGTTTATGTAGTAGCCATTATAAGTGTCCTGTTTATAGAAAGGAAATGCATATGGTCGAACGTTGGAAGATACCGGCACTACAGGGGGTATTTTGGAACTCTTATTTTTGTAAATTTATGTGGCGATGCGAGTATGCAGATTCTGGTTCAGATAATTTGAGGAAGTTTTTAGATGCTGTTAAGGAATTTTGTTTGACTGAAGACACGGAAATTTCTAAATAAGGTAAGTGGATATTTGCTTTGTGTAGTGCTAAGATGAATTTCCTTTTTTATGTTATTTCATTGTTTGATTTAAAATCTAGTTTATTGAGATTGTATATTTTTTGTTTGCCTCTAGTGTAGAATTGGCTGCTCCTTTGACTTTTTAAGTGAAAATAGATTGATGTGTACATGGACAAAAAAGTCAAGAGAGTGTACAGTGCCAAGTATTCTGTGATGTTCTTTTAAGTGAAAATAGGTTGATGTGTACATGGATACCAAGTTATCACCGCTAAGAACTGCACAAACTTGCCATCCATGTACCACCAAAAATCATCAATTTTTGTCAAAGGGACACCTGTAAATATATTTTTACCTTTTTCTCAGAAGAGTTGTATAAATTTTATAAGGTATCAAATAAAATGAGTAGCCATGAACATATGAATGACTGAATGAGATGGAGAATTGTTGTTAGATTGTAGGCTGGCCAGTTACAAGTGCAGGTAGTTACAGAGCTCAATGTCATCTGCAATTCATTGAAACAGGATTCATTGTTTCAGGACACTGGATCCATATTGAGAAGACTTGGACATTGTCAACCAATGTCATCAACAAATGAGAATCATTATTTGGCATTTTCAATACAGCAACACAGGACTGCTATAGCTTCGCAGCTCTTATGTAAACTATATGCTGCCACTGGAACCCAAGTTTCATGGTTCTACAGTTGCCTGAAGGTTTTATGAAATGAGGCTGTATGTCAGAAGACCCACTGTTTACGTGCTGCTTGCTGTAGCACATAAGAAAGTGCATATAGGGTAGTGCAGTCAACATGAGTTTTGGACCGGACTTCAGTTGAGCACCGTGCTTTTTACAGTTGAGTTGAGATTCAGCCTGGACAATAATTCTCAGTGTACCTGGATATGGAGAGAGCCTGGAACATAATACCATACGTTCCTCATCAAGGGAAAGGATTATATAAGAGCTGTGAGAAGTGATCTTACCTCATATTTGATTCATTTTCAGTGGATTTTGGGCATCCTTGCCCTAGGAGCTCTATTAATAATCATGCACGTATAAAATGATTTTAAATGGTTCATCTCTTTCTCTGTTATAAATGTCATCAGGGAAAAGAATCATGTGAAAGGTGTGTATTATACTCATTTTCAGTTTGGTATCACAACAGGAATTTTGGACACCTCTGCTCTATGAGCTTTATTAAAATCATGCACACATAAAATGAACTTTTGAATGCTAATTCTTTTTCTCTGTTGTGAATGTATATTCATATCAGGTTTCATCAAAATCTGTCCATTAGCTTTTCAGAAATTCGGCATAATGTGCAGATTCTTTTTAATTTTGCACATAAGTGTGTATTTGTCATATATTATTAATCATCTGCATTTTTGACAAGTAATTAAAAGTTTTAATTGTAAAAATATCATTATTGAAATTTAAGGTACACACATATTATCACACCCACCTTAGTAGAAGTAGCCAAATTTTCAGAATGTGCCATAATCTGGGAACCATTCTCATAAAAATCAGTCAAACAATGTCACCATTTGTACATGCTTTCATTTTATTGTATTTCAAGTTAACAGTTTTTATGGATAAATTGTGACATTTTTTTGCTCAGTTTTAAAATACTGCTTCTGGAATTTGCTGGCAGTGAAAGAAACTGTGATGAAAATTCTGCAGGCATAGAATCGCCACAAATTTGTTAAAAGTAACAAGATGAGATGAATTTGATGGATAGCTAGTGCATAATGCCAAGTATATGCAGTTCTTTTTTTTTTTTTTTAAGACCTCCATATTGTATCAAGGTGGTTGCATTAATATGCAAGTACCAAATTTAAGGTAGGAATTTTGATACTTTTTTGCTATGTACCTGTTATGTTGTTTGGCACTTGTGAAAGAGAAGTTAGACACACACCAAGACCCAACAATAATGCCATCTGGGCTGTCGTTGCTTGTGTGTCTATAAACTGGTTTTATAGTTAGAAATTAAAAAACCCGTCAAAATGTGTAGCCGGAGTATAGTGGAAAACTACCAGAATTTTTAAATGAAAACTGAACATTTTATTTTTCGATAAAGTAATAAGAATTTTACCTTGTTGTTTTAAACTGTGCTTTTTTTTTTAAATTTGTTTGAGGTTTTGTAGATTTTAGATCTTTTTAATTGATGTGGAAAAACAGTGCTTTCTGATTTTCTGTACGAAAAGTCATGAATTTATTGCTAACTTTGAAGAGTATTCACAAACTTGCTGGTGACATTTTTTACCAAGCTAATGCATGAAAGATAAAAGCCATTTTCAAAAAGCTGGAACATTAAAAATTCCATACAAGAGCAATCAATGAATATAATTAGAAAATATCAAACATCAGTAATGAAATATGTACATTTTTCCGGAAATCTTTCTATTTTCGTTCTCCTCACATCCAATGATCTATTTTCACTAAAATAAAATCAGAGAGTTATGTAAAATTGGCATTGTGAAGGCTGTTTCTGTTCTCTTGCAAGATCTGTTTTTGCTTTAAAAAAAAAAAAAAAAAAAAATTAAAAAAAAAAAAAAGATTAGAGTTGCACAAAATCAATTATAAATTTCAATCCATAAAATTTAATCATTTAAAAGATACACTGCACACGCACACACACAGAAAAAAAGTGACAGTTTTAGATCTTCTGTTCTACTGGGATGATTGACAAAATTCAAATTGCGTTTTTCATGTCTCAAAAGTGCGACTTAGATATATATTAGATTTATATTATTTATTTATGAAGATTATATTTTTTATATTATTTATTTAGCACTGTTCTAACATAGGTACTTTGACACAAAATCAGACTTTTTCTGAAATGGCATACCAATTGTTTTCCATATTTCGATTTTACGACTCATATTATGCCTAAATATTAAATTTTGTAAAATTTGGTGCAAAATTTACAGAGAAATTCAAAAATTTATCTTGCCTCATTTTTTTCAGTTTGCACCAAGAATAATTGCCAAACTTCTTAGTTTATAGCAACCTACTTACTTTCTTTTTTTCGTTGATGCACGAGAGGAAAAAGAGTGATATCATTCCTACTTTCAAATAATTTTCTTTATATTATATTTTAAATTATAATTGTTATTATTTTAAGTATTTTTTTCTTTTTCAAATTTCATTTTAATTGTTTAAGTTGCAAGGTTTCTTTCAAATTAATGTTTTAAAAAATTTTATTTGCTCATTCGAACTGTGTAGTTTAGATAAAAGGTGCATCATTTATTTTTTTCAAATAGTTTTCTTTATACTATATTTTTTAGTCATAATTATTATTTTGGGTAATTTTTAAATATTTAGAATTTTATTTTAATTGTTTGTGTTGCATTGTCTCTTCAGGTAACTGTTTTAAAATTTTCTATTTATTTATTTGAACTGTGCATTTTTAATATTTATTAGTGTAAATTTTCCAGAATTAGGCTTTATTTATTTGAATTGCATTTCTTTCAAAAGTATACTTTGTGACTCAGACTATGATGCATTTGAAAACAGTATATATTAATAAGGGGGAATATATTAATAAAGGGAAAATACAGTAAAGCACAGTTAACACACCTTTCAATGGCCCGTTTCGAAAAGATATATAAATAAGTGAGATGTATAACCGACATTTTAACTTAGGATGACTTGCATACATTGCTTTAAATAGTTTTATTGTTGTGCCTATTGCTTTACACAATTTTGTGATCCTACATGTAGTTTCTTAAAGTGTTATTCATATTTTAATCAAATCCTTTATTTTTGAAATTGCAAGAATTAAATATCATAAGCTTAAAAAAGTTTTAAATTTTAAAAAATGCTAAATTTTATGGAAAAATGTATTTTTTCTTCTTGCTGTTTTTCTTCAGGCATTCTGCAAGTATATTAAAAATCATGCAACTTTTCGAAACATCTTGGTATTTCTGACAATCAAATTTTTGCTTTTTTCTCTCTCCCTAATTTCCTTCTTTCTCTGTACATTTGTTTTCAGTGCTTACACAAGAAAATTAAGATTTTTCAATTGTTACAAACACATAAATTTTGCATACTTGTGATTTCTTTTTAAATATCAGTTTCATCAAATACATTTCAGCTGAAGACAGCTTTTCATTTTCTAGACATTTTAACTGTAAATAAAGTTAAAAGCAAAGTCCAAAGGATAAATATTTCAATTAAAAAATTTTTGCTAATTGACAAAGAAATAAAACACTCCAGTAGCGCTTATTCTCTACCACCGAGTGACCCAGTTCTTCATTGAACGTGCTTTTGTGATTTCGGCTATATGCCTAAAAAATTTTCCAGAATGGAAATGTCCCAGAACTATTCAAACATCCTGTTTGTTTAAAGACATTGTGAAAATAAACGTGAAACGAACTTTCTCAGTTTTAGACAAGTCAATTTAAATGAAGTTAATGTAAAGTAACAGACGATAACACGGCAAAGGGAAAAATTTACTCTTACAAATATTTTTAAAAAAAAGGAAGTAAGAAAGAAATTTTTTTTAAAATGTTAAAAATTTGAACAATATCATCTAAAATTAAAAAAGAAAGCTTTTCATATAGTATTAATAAATATTTATTATATATCATTGAGGGGGAAAATGTCGTATAATTAATTCTCCATAAAAATGTGTTTACAATTTAAGGTTAAAAATAGCTGAGGCAGTTCGCTATAACAAAATCAATAAACCGCATTTGGCATTGTAATCGCTCAAAAACAAAAATGCCAAATTTCAAAACGTACCAGTATATAAATTCATGTATATCTTAGAAAATTTTGAATGAAAACTCTATTTTTTACAGGTATGCTTAGAAATACAACTACTTTAAGATGATAGTAACATTTTATAGGTTATAATTCAAAATTTTTTTTGAAAAATTTATAAAAACTATTTAAAAATAAATTATAAAAAATGGCTGAATTTTATTTGGAAGGAACCTAAATTTCAAAATGTGAAAGGTAGAATCAGAAGAAGTTTAATAAAAAAAGAGATATTAATAAATATATACTAAATTCAATTAACATTGAGGAGCTAAAATTTTGAGAGCTGATTTTTTAAAAACTACTCGTACGATTTTTACAAAACGTGGCAGTCTCGCATAATTTGAGTCGTTGAATTGAGATATGGAAAAAAATTGGCATGTCATTTCAGAAAAAGTCCAATTTTATATCAAAATACCTTTATTAGAACAATGCTATATATAAATCTAATACATATCCTAAGTCGCGCTTTCAAAACATGAAAAACGCAATTTGAATTTCGTTAATCAGCCCAATAGAATGGGAGATATAGAACTGTCCCCCCCCCTTTTTTTGCAGTGTACAACTTTATATAATGTGAATTTTTGCATTTTCTATTGTTGTACGAAATGCAGTAAAGAAATGTAAAAGAAATGCAATGCTTTCCTTTTCATCAGCCAGTAAAATCCATAGTCCCATTATGATTTCTTAGTGCTATTACTCATTGCAAAAACAAACATTAGCCAAAAAGATGACAGTGAAATTTGAAAGTGGAAATCTGCACTCATCTGCTGTGTGCATGCACTTCGTAAATACTTTTCAGGTTTTATACTCTTAAGTACTTTTCATAGGGTTGCAGGTAATCAAAATTAGCCAGAATTAATTAGTCTGGATTTAGGGGCTCCTTTTAACACCAAGCTCTTACATGATCTCATAAATTCACTCTTGAATGTTACCTAAAAAAAAAAATAAATTAGCTGTATGAAAAGCTTAAATTTCCACTGATGGGACTGCTTTTCAATGGTGATTTCAGAGTTTGAATTGATATATTTATAAGTCGTGCAATTTCTGCCAAGAAGTAATATGTGTAGAAAATAACTGCTTGTTATTGTTTTGATGGTACTGTTAGTGCTATTACACAGTTTGCTTTAATTAAAGTATTTACTAAAAATAATAAATATTCCTAAAAATAAAAAAAAAGAAAAAAAAATAAGCTTATTCAAATCTTAAGTATCTGCATGAGACCATTTATGTAGTCACTGTATGTAATTATTATCAGACTTTTAAAATCTGACATTTTGATGATAGTCACTGGCAGTGTCAAGTGATCTCACTATAAGTACTACAATTAACTAATTCTAGAGAATTTGTTTCTTTCAACATTTGTGCTTTTTAAACATTTTGTCAAAAGTAATGCTGAAGTTACAAATATTTTGTATTTATGTCTTATTCATTAGTAACTGAAATTTACATTACAGATGAGGAAGAAAGTGAGAGATACTTAGTTGATTTTCAGAGAAAGGTCTTGTATGACATACCAGGACCAGAAGTTAAGGAAGCAGTTAACTCTTGTGACTCTCCTAAAATACAGGAAAATATTCAAAATAATACAAAGTTAGCATTTACTAAATAATTTTTGTTTATGATTTTTGTGAGAGTCTCTAACTCTTTTTTTATTTGATTAATACTTTTTTGTTTTTTAGTTCTTTGTATCAGAATTTAGTTACTGAAAATCATTTTGTATAATACTATCCTTATCATTTAGTACCACTTTTATATGCAGTATATCTTAAAAATATGGGTTATAAATAATCATTAAAAAATTTAGAAAAAACACTAATAAATTCCTCATTTTTTCAGATATTTAATTTTACACACAATCCCAAATAAGAGGGCTCAGGCATTTCTTTTGTGTAACTAAACCACCTTAACTTGTAATTCCGTTTTTAATTATTTTAATGTTATTCATATCATTTAGTGTTGCTTCTTCCCTCTAAATTTATTTATTATTGGTAAATAATACTTTCAAATTTCAGGAAATTTTCTTGGGCATAATCCTAAAACTAATTCTAACAGTATGATGACAGAACATCACAAAATTTAATGCGCATATTTTTTCCTTATGTATGCTTCTAAATAAATATAAAATACCTGAAATTATTTTAAAATATCATTAAATAGATTTCTTTTGTTTAGCTGCAAAATGTCTGCAAAAATAAAGACATTTTTAATCCACATTGGGCAGATTCTAATTAATCTCAATCTTCAGTGGAGAAAACAACTCCTATTATAGTTATAATAGCAATGCTTTGGGATTTTGTATATATATTGCCTATGTAATTGGCAAACTTTTACATTTTCAAGTGGTACCATAATAAATTTACTTCTTAGCACAGCCGAAGTGCATTATGTGAATAGACTGGAATTTTCTTAAAACACACCTGAAGACCTGGAAAAATCAGGGAATTTCATTCTCCTGTTTGAGTGGCAACCCTTTAATTATGTATTTAATTGTTTTTAATTTTATACAAATATTAAAAAGCATTAAATTATATCCTCAAAATTAAATGCTTGATTACAGTTTTGTTCTAAGTTTTAACAAATGATTCAGATATAATTTAGAAATGCAGCTTTTGGTTGCTCCATGAAAACAACCAAAAGGGATTATCAAGTTTATTAAATTGTTTTATTTGTGTTTTTATTTGCAATTTATCTCAGATTAATTTCATAGCTTTTGTTTAATATGTTCTTTGTGTTAAGTAGCTAACATCATCAGTTTGATTAAAATTCAAACTTAATTTATTTTATTCACACTAATTTTATGGTACTTTGCATGATTACAATAGTTTTTAATGTAACGTTCTACAATTCTAAACATTTATGTATTGATATATATTCATTTCATGGCTATTTTCTTATATTCAAGAGGAAGATTACATGCTTGTTTCTTGAAAGAATGTTATAGAATCTCCTTCAATACTTAGTAAATTAGAAATTGTTAACTTTTTTTAAGAAAATATATTAACATGAGGCCTACTTGGAGCTCTTCTTGTGATGCATTAACTATTAATCATTGTGAACTGTTAGTATTTTTATGGAAAAAGTAAATAAGATGGCATGTATTGCATACTGATAGCCCTTTTTGTAATGGGCAAACTCATAGTTAGGGCAGTGTTGTGCAACTTATATTGATGATTTAGTGATAACCTTGGCTCTGTTTAAAAAATAGGAGCTATATCAATAAAGGAATACCAAAAAAAATCTCTTTTAAAGGTATTGGCCTACTAACTTAATTCATGAAGGCATTATTTCCTTGTAGAAAAAAAAAATTATATCCTATGGCTTTTATGTAAAGGTAAACACAGTAATACGGAACTTCATTCTTGTGTATACTACTATTGTTTTTTCCTAATGAAACATGTGCAAGTCTATATATGCAATTGACAAGTTATCACTCAAACCATTATCACTTTAAATATTACTTTATTAGAGATGTATACCTTATTCTTATTATATAAGTAATATGCTATTGTGTCTTTATTAATTGTTAAAATGTTATTATGTAAGTATCCAGAATTTGTATTTCTTTTCAGGGAACATACACAGAACTCAGTCCATAGTTTTACAAAATTAAATGAAGAAAAGTCTGAATTGCCTGATGCTGATCAGCCTGTGCATTACCAGAATGTTCGTTATAACGGTAATAAATTTAATTACTGTGTGATTGTGTTAAAACCAATGTGTTTTATTTAATAATTTATTATTTAATAAATAATAATTGTATATCCATAATGCATATTTTATAGTGTATTATTAATAACGACTAAATGTATTTTTCTGTAATATAGTATCTGCTGTTTGGAATAGCAGTTAATATATTCTTAATATATTTTTAACAATGACTCAAATACCAAAAAAATTGGCCAAACTAATATTTTGGTAATTAGAACCATCAACAAACAATAATTTTTTAGTTAGCTTGATGGTTCACAAAGCTATCACAAGTAACTCTTTTAAAATATCATAAAATGATACTGTTAGATAATGTATACAAAAAATAAAAAATGTCATGAACTCACCAAGTCAAAGAATTTCAGAATATTCACTGACAATGAGCTTATACAGGCTGTTAATACCAGTCACCAACAGAAATTTAATGAAATATTAAAAGGGTAAACCTATTCAATGAAATAATAAAAATATAATAAATGAAGATTAAATGCTAGCCCACACCACATACATTATAGATATGTTATATATATTAAAGATTCTTCATTGATTGATATTTCAGAAACTTTTAAGGCACTGGAAAATTTCGTAATATATTATCCACTGCTTATTGCATTCAAGTTTTCTGAAACCAAAACAAATATCAGTAGAAAAGCAAAACACATTGTCCACATTTATAAAATTCAGATTGGCAAAAGATTGATTCTTCAGTTCCAGAATATCATATTTGCACCTATCAAAAGTGTTTGTAGTTCATCCATTAAACTTATTGTGGGCTATATTTATCACTCAAATATTCAGATATCCTTCAGATAAGTACTTAAATGAAATAAGTTTGACCCTGTTTTCAGAGTTCTTTGCCTCACTGTACCTCAGAGAGGCAGAATGTTCTGATCTGCAAAGTTAACAAAACTAATTCTCAAGAGGCCTTGTAAATGAGTGAATATTTCTTCTGGAATAGCAGTTGATAGATGGTGGAAGGGCAAAACTGTGGTTTCACCAGTCTACTTTAAAAATGTAAATATAACAAAATAAATAATGAAAAGGACCAACTTCACTTGATTCATCTCTCTGCAACCAGAAGGCTAGCAAGGAGGAAGAGCATCAAAAAAGTTCTTGATTACTAAGTCTCTTTGAAACTTCATTTCCAGTTTGCTTCCTGAACATGCGATAAACATCTAGCTAGAGAACTCCACAAAATGTGTACAGATCCTGAACTATGTTTGACATTGACATTGGTAGCACCCATTTAATCAGACTTTGAATGAGACAATATGCTTTTTCAAAGTGACCATGCCTATCACTTTCAACTCCTCAGACTACTTGAAGATTTTACCCTTCCAATTCCGAGAAGGATAATTTACCTTGAATATATAAATCTCACACTTGACATGACCTATACATCTATTTATTTATCAATGGTGACTTTTTTAAATCTTATATTGCAAATAAAGATAATATTTTAATTGGTGGGCCTAACAAAGTAATAGAAATCAATGAAAGTCTTTTTATGAAGCACAAAAACGAAGTAGGTTGAATACTTCTGCAGCAGTGGTATTTGGTGGATTGTGCAAAGAGACTGACTATGTTTTATTGTAAGAATAGCAGATAGAAGTGCAGCTCGCATTCCGCATAAACGATTGATGCAACTTTGACAAGATCTCCACTGTCTTTCAGAGTTCATTGGTTGCAAACTTTCACAATCAACAGGATAATACTCAAATGTCAAAAATAACCTTTAGAATAAAATTATACTGCTTTTTGAAAGTGATTTTTGCATTAATAGTAAAGAAAAAGCATTAGAACAAATTAGGAACAAAACAGATATTTCTCTGATATAATAATATGCTAGGTCTAATTCAGCTTTCTGGCTTAAAGAATATTCTTTTTTGTAAATTTATTTTTGATATCAAAATACAGTTTTTCAAAATTTTGTGTTTGTTATATTATTGACTTCAAAATTAAACTGTTATAGCATATGATTTTCAAAACTCCATATATGTGTCATTTTGATAATTGATCTGAATACATGTATCAATTTATCTTTACAGAAGTGAGAGAACATGGGACAGGATATTTTGCTTTTTCAACTGATGAGGCAAAGAGGAAAGAACAAATGGAAGAATTAATTTCTTTAAGACAAGAAGTAAGTACTTGATATGCAACTATTAATTCTAGTGTAATGAATTGTTGAAGGCATTGAACAGCTTTGTGTACCTCGTCCTTTGTATAATTTCAGACTGAAGAACAAAGGACTTTAAAACAAAGACTACAAAGGAAGCGAAAAGCAATGTTAGAAGCTCGCTTAACAAAAATTTGTGAAAGGAGAAACATAAACTCAAATGTTGTAGAAGCATATACATCGAAAGGAGGTAATTTTTGTTATGATTTTATATTGTTAACTGAGAAAAATCAGTCACCTTTCTTAATTAATTTCTGAAGTTATTCTTCCTTAATGTACATGTTATGTAATTATTCACTATGTGTGTATTCAGAACTCAAGGCACAGCTGTACTTGGTGGTAGGACACATTGCCAAAAAAAAAATTTTTTTTTGTATGTGGTATGTGGCCAATTTGAAGCATAAACACAAGAAATAAAATTATTCAGGTGAATACAGTTCGCAAAAATGGATCCCCACACAGTTATCCTATCCTAGAGTAATTAATATTGGAGATTTTTTACCAGTCTAGAGTTTTAACATATGTAGCAGCCATAATTAAAGCCGAGTTGTGTGTGCATAAGTAAAGCTGTTGATCTCAACATGATAGTGATTGCATATCCAAAGCATTCTGGAAAGGAGGAGTATAGTAGATGGTCTTGTTGGTCAAAGTTCAGTCACATCACTGCTGCTGTTCTGATTGAGTAAGGGAAGAAAACAAAACAGTAGGCAAACAAAGGGAAGTAGTTTGTAAGCATTAGTTGAAATTTTTGAGACTTAAGGGAGTAGGTGGACTCAATCCAGACCATACAGTCAGTGGCATAGCCAGGGTGGGGCAAGGGGGACATCTGTGTCTGGATGCAGTATCCAGAGGGTGCCAAATTTATGCTACAAATTTTAAAATGAAATGTTTTCCATTCTTAGAATGCAGAAAAGGGTGCAGAATCTTGCCAGATAATTAGGGGGGAGGGAAAAGATGTAAGTAAAATAAGGAAAAAGGGCTAGTTGCTGTCTTAGAATACCAAAAGGTCTTCTGAAGTTTCATTCATTATAATTCTAAGTTAAAATTGTAATTATGTTACTTTGGGCATTAGGAATTTTTTTTTAGAAATTCTTAATAAATGCTTGTTCGAATGCATTCTTGGAGTGCTTGTTCGAATGAGCTAAGAGATGGGTTTTATGTTAGAATTACAGTGTCATCTGCATACATGCATATATGAGATGTTGTTTGTATAACGATTGAATAAAATAGGACCAAGAAATGATCCTTATAGAACACTGGCCAAAATAGATCAGCATGAAGAGTAAATGTAAGTTGACATAAACAACAAAATACTTATCTTTGAGATGGAAGTAAATGATTTTTGTGATCAGTCCAGGAAAACACAGGAAAATAAATTTGTGTATGAGCCATCTAGCCAGACGCAATCAAGAGCCTTAGCTAAATCAAGGAATATTACATAAATCATATGTTTATTTTGTAAGCCACTGAAAATTACCTCTACGACCGAGTGTAACTGATGTATGGTAGAATGTTTCTGTCTGAATCGTATTCTTGGGAACTGGGCTCATGTTCCTTTTGATGAGTAAGAGCATCCATTGAGAGTCGAACTATATGGAGTAAGGCTAGGAGATGATTTATCCAAAATGTGACTGTAAGCTGTGTTATGTGTAAGTGTGTATTATTATGTAGTGTGTTCATATACCTTCCCATGCAAATTTTATTCTCTCATGTTATAAGCTATTTTCTACCTTCTTTCCACGTGGTGTAATTGCAAGCACACTCGACATGTATTTGAGAGGCACAGGTTCGAATCCCATTAAGGGAACACATTTTTTACATCTCCTGCATTAAAAAAAAAAAAACTGACACTACAAATGGTGCCCAAACTAAAAGGTGGTGGATGATAATTCGTCATCACTAGGATTTGGCTATTAGGTCCTCTAATTCCCAATTGTCCTTTAAAATGGGGAGTTATAAGGTATTTTCTCCCTTCTTTCCACATGCCTCTAGTAATGTATTGGTTGTTTGTTATTTTAAGCCCCATTAAGTTTACATAAAAGTGTACCTAACACAGAGAGTATTATGCATAAGTTGATATTGGGTGACATACATAAATAATTTCATAAAGATAAATTAGTTTCATTAAATAAAATAATACTATAGTATAAACTACATTACACTTTTAATATTTTGTCAATATATTGGCTGTATTGCTTCAACTGAGTAGTAGCAAGTAATCCACCACTGAGTAATAACTAGCAGCAACCCACTCATTGCATGTAATGCTCAGAGTCCTGTGACGTAATGGCATCAGAAGCAAAATTTGCTTGGATTATGTATTAAACAGTTTATAAAAGAGAAATTTCATATATTCCAGTTTGAATTAGTAATAGCCATAGTGGCTCAAGAAGAAAAACAGAATCTGGGAAGCACTGCAAATCATGGAAGTTAGGATTCATAATACCGTCACAAAGTAAATACACCTACCCAGTTGTTAGTATCTTAAAGATAGTTTAGTAAGACTATGTAGATTGCAGATACTTGAGCTTGCAGGCAGAACTTGATACATTTCTTATGATGAATGTGAGCGATTTAATCTAGAAAGTAGTGAAAGCTAAATTTATTACAATTTTGGATCTTTAAAAAGATTATTGGCAGATCAAAATGCATCCTGAGAGACAGTATTTGACATCATTCCTTACATGCAGGTGACAGTTTGCCTTTCATGTAATGCTTTTTTGATTATGTAGCACAGCTGTAATATTTTAGAAAACAATAAATTAGGTCCTTAAGCATGAAGATTATACTGAAACAGGTATTGATGACGATATTTTTTCTGATAACTGAAATTATTCTCTACAACAGCATTTCTTTCTGAATATCTCCTAATAAAAGTTTGAACTATAGAATGCTCCTAACCTGCCCTTTCAAAACTATGACCCCCTTCTTCACCCCTTAGATTATTCCCACAATCTTACTACTGTATTGTTTATATACCATAAAATTAATAGATTGCAATGCATAAGGTTAAAAAATATAATGAAATAGACTGATTATTACATTATTTATTTCAAATAAACACCGTGATAACACATATTTTAAACTAAAATATAACAATATTAATGTACTTTAATTATTCTGAATGTTAGAATAATTAAATGAGAAATGTAAAATGAAAAAAAAAAAAAAAAGAGTAGATGAATTTATTGGCTGGTGATATCATTTAGGCCTTAAAATTTGAAGCATTCTTGAAATATTGTTGTTCCACAGTAAAATGTTACACCTATAATTATTGTAAAGTGAATTAATATATAGCCTTGTCTGCTGTAAATTTAAAACAAAAATTGGTCTTGAAAGGTGAGATCATCAACATGTACAGAATACACTGGTGCAGTCATCAACATGTACGGAAATATACTGGTGCGGTCATCAACATGTATTAAAAAAAAAGGCTATTTTTAATTACTTTTCATTCAAAAATTATCAGAGATGTGTATATATCCTCAAGAAATTTTATTGTTTAGGAGAGATTACTGTTAATTTTTTAGATATGTTCTTTAAATGCATTAATTAGCATAAAACTTTCAGCAAGTATATAATTTATCACCTTTAGTGAAGCAATAACTTATTCTTTAGGATGCTTCAGTCCCAATTTCATCATTTGTGTTAGCTAATAATAGATAAGATTTTTCATTTAGACTGTCTATAATTGAGAATAAAGTACTGTCATAATGTGTTGGTGACATGGCTGTTCCTAGGCCACTGGCTGCCCATATACTTTCCTAAGATTACCGCCCCCCAATTTTTAAAAAAAGTGTTCAATGATTAATAAAATTTTTATTTCATACTCTGCCAACTTCTTACATATGACAAATTGTATAAAAAGTACTTACATATGACAAGTATTTGCAATGAATTTAAAATATTTAGGAGTGGTATCTCAAGAGTTTGGCCGCCCACATACTTTCATGCGCTGCACCCCTGCTAGGAATGGCCATGGTTAGTGATTATGAAGCTGCCATTGTAATTTTGGCTGATGTGTAAAATGCTGAATTACATTTCCCAAATTTGTGTTATTAGCACATTTTCACTCATTGTTATGTGCATTAGTCTTCACATAGAATTATTCAATTTTTAAATTGGTATATTAAGAAAAAGACATGAAAGGAAACATAAATTGTTTGCTTGGAGCATTATTGGCAAGTGCTTCTTTACAATAGTATGTACAATAACTAATCAAAATTGCATCCACCAACCATAATAGTTCATATTTGGCAGCATCAATGAAGTGGATTGCTTGTATCATTGCTGGTAGAAGGCAGTAAGTGGCTTACCACCTATCAACAGCATGCATCTATATATCATGCCATTTGTGACTGTGTTGTGTCCTCTTATGGAAGATTTTATAAATATCAAGATGGCAGATAGGCATCTAATATATAGGACTGTAAATGGCAATGGCAGAGCAGTGTTATGGTTATAAAAGGAAAACTTTCCCAATAGACATATACCAAACCATAAAACGTTTTAGTGATTACACAGCCAAGTTTGTGAAACTGATTCCATCAATGTCAGCAAACAAGAAATGGTCAGTAAAGAGCCTCATAATATACAGATATGAAGGAATTCATCTTGAACCTTGTACAAGACAGACCAACACAAGGACAAGAACTGGTTCATGTTGTGTAGCTGCGAATTATCCCATAATTTGGATAATATTAAATGAAGGACAAACATTCCATTTTTGGACAACTCAATCTTTGAAAATGGGAAATTACACTCTGTGCATGGGATTTTGACAGTTGCTTTTGCACCAGAGTGCATTGCAGTTGGATGTTTTTAGCTCATGTATTATTTACAGATCAGGCAATTTTTACCCGTAAAAGTATTTATATGTATTAAAGTATTTATATGCACAACTGCCATGTGTGGCAGCCAGCAGTTCTTTGTTAATGTGCTGTTGCTAATGATTTCCTGTTAGCTTATATCTACTACCATTTGCATTCAATGGGAGATGTTGTATTTTTCTAGAGGAAGTATTACCAAAATTGCTTAAGTGTTCCATTTGCCATTCCTACTCAACTGTGATTTCAAAATAATGGGGCACCAATCCATTTCAACATTCATGTATACAATTACCCGCATTTCATTTTTAGACAACTCAATCTTTGAAAACGGGAAATTACACTCTGTGGATGGGATTTTGACAGTTGCTTTTGCACCAGAGTGCATTGCAGTTGGACTTTTTTAGCTCATGTATTATTTACAGATCAGACAATTTTGGAACATGATGAATTGGCTGTGATGGATTAAGACGTTCTGTTGATCACTCCATCTGCTGAATTTATCAAGCCTTGATTACTTCTTAGGGCACATCTGAACACCCTTGCTTACAAGACATTGTTGAGGGTCCTTATCACCCAAGTGTCTGCTGTGGCTGGACATGCATGAGAAATGATATGGTATCTTTGTGTGGTATCTTTTAAACTGTATATCAGTCACTTCATTGACACTGCCAAGCACATAGTTTTGTTGATAAGTGCAATTATTGTAAACATTGCTATAAAGAAGCACTTGTCAATGATGATGGCAATATTGACAAACACTGATAACACCACTGGCAGGATTGAAACATCAACTGCAAGACATAAAAGGAAACAATTAATATTTCCCTTCATGGCCTATTTCTTGTTTTTGTGCCTCGGTGCATCACTTGCACCTATGCATTCCTTTATTAAATATGTTTGTTTAAAAAATTTGGCTGTGTAATCACTGAAGGCTTTTAAGATTAATAAAATATTAAAACTATAGTTAAAGTGAATTAATATATAACTTCGCACACACTAAAATTAAAATGAAAATTGATGTAGAAAGTTCAGTACGCTCTCTTCGACATATACAGAAAAAAAAAAAAAAAAAGTTATTCTTAATTACTGCCATTTCAAAAATTCAGTTATCAGAGATGACAATATTCTGGTATTTGTCTATTGGGAAAGTGTTCCTGATATAGCTATAGCAGTATTTCCCATTACCATTTGCAGTCCTGTACATTAGATACCTATCCGTCATTTTGACATTTATAAAATCTTCCATAATGGGTGACAACACAGTCACCAATGGCATGTTTCCACAGATGCATATGTCATCAGGCAGCAAGCCACCTATTGCCTTTTACCTGCACTGATACAAGCTATTCACTCTGTTCACACTGCTATGCATGTACAGTTTTGGTTGGTGGATACATGAATGTTGAAATATGCTTTAGCAATTCTTAAAGTTTGTCTTATGATTTATGAATCACCCTATTTATTTTCGTAATTTAATTTCCAATTATTTTGTTACAAAAGTCATATTCACTGAAAATATAATTTTCACTTTAGTTGTGATTGCAATTGCTTTCTGATGAAACTCATTACAAAGATGTAGCTGTTTGATTTTTAATTAATCAATATATATTTGTACGTAGATTTAAAAAAATATGTAGAAAAATAATCTTGAAAAAAATTATGTAGAAAAATAATCTGTCGAAACAGAAATACACAAGGAAGGATAGAAAGACGTTATCTGTGTTTCAAAAATGGGGACAATTTTTACTCAACAATTATGTTATATGCAGATTTACTTGTATTTTATTTTAATACAAAGTGTACAGTAGTAGATTATGTTTTAATCTGTGTATCTACTGTAAAACCCTATGCTTAAAAACTTTTTTTTTTCCTGTACAATTAATATAAATTCATGCTATTTAAACTGCTTTCTTGAATCGAAGTTTACCTATGGAAAAATTTAAAGCTTTTTGGAACGTTGTGTTTAAGTTTTGTAATATACAACCATAATATGTATAAAATTTTGATTAAAGGGCATTTCATTTTGATGTTTAAATAACATTTCAAGCTCTTAAAATTTTAAGGAGTGTTGTGACATTAAGTTGTTTTATTAGTACAATTTAATTTTTGATGTTCTCTACTTGTTGTAAACAAATTTATCCATGATATTTTTTAGCTATTTAAGAAAGTATCTAAACAAGGATTATTGTTTCATAAGAAACTAAAGTAAAGTTAAATAAAATTAGACAAATTTAAATAATTCTCATGTGCTATTGCTGCAAGGAATGAAATTTGAATTTAACAGATACAAAAACGTTATCTCATTCATATAACACTGATTTAAATTTTAAATTATGGAAATTTAATATAGATAAATAAAAGATTAATATTTCTGTGAACTAATTTTCAATATCCTTTAAATTCAAAAGCATATGTAAATCAATTGCAAGTATCTAAACACATGAAAAAATATTTAATAATCCATAAATTAATCCCCAAAATGTTTAATAATTTTTTTAAACTAAATTAAATTGCATAAAGTGAATCATTGTTGATCAGGCAGGAGACAGATCTTTTCAAGGCGAAGTTGCCTCCAAACCTAACTCTTCAATTACTCAATTCATGTTTCATCAACCATATAACCATGAGTAATGAATTATACAAAATTGAAAGTAAAGATTAGTTTACAGAAATATTAATCTTTTATTTGTTTACATTAAATTTCCATAATTTAAAATTTAAATCAGATTTATATGAATGAAATAATGTTTTTGTGTCTGTTAAACAAGGATTATATACTCATTTAGATACATTTAGCTGTCTTCTGTTATCAGAAATAAATTTTGTATTTTCTAGGTTGTATCTATTTATTTTATATGTTATAAATATTGGAGTAGTGTTTGTTCTCAGACTACTCTAATATTTCTCAGACTAAATAATTGAAGCATGTACATTTGTATTATAATAATTTTTTATTGTTATTTTTGTGTAAAATGAACAGAATATTTATATTATTATTTGCATATTTTTATTAAGTTTAATGCTGTTTTCTGTTTGAATTTTTTTTAATCTATGTTTAATATAAACAGAAATGGTTAAAATTATGGGCAACAAAATTTATTAAATTCATGAAGGCATAATGTTTAGATATAATTAAACAGCTATTTAAATTATTCTGCATGAACAGTAGTAGAAAAACTTGATAGAACAAATTATTACCATAAAATAATTTCTTGCAAAATGAGTATCAGATGCTAGAATTATAATTAGAAATATGAAGTCCAGTTAATCAGATTTGCTACATTTTTCCTCCTGTGTGTTGTTTTTAAAAATTATATTTAACTTTTGCTTTGAAATTTATATTTTTTTGTAATTACAGAAACAGAAAAGGATAATGTACCTGAGCCACAAGCTGTAGATCTTACTTCAATTCCTCTTCCTGAAAATGAACCTGAAACTCAGAAGAAGGAACCCAAAATTAGGCCGTGGGATATTGGAAAAACTGATTTATCTTCATTTGTTCCCGAAAAACGCAAAATAAGTAAGTTCAGTCTTTTAGTGCACGTTTTCCTTACAGTTGATTATTCTTTTGAGCTTTGCTATTATAAATATGAGCTGTTCAATAAATAAGCAGACTTTACACTCTGATTCTAAAAGTGATTTTTATTTTACATATTCATGTTGTTGAAACCATAATCCCTCAAATGTACTATTAACTACATTATTTTAAGTATTTTCATCGTTTCATTGTATCATCCAGTAAAATTGCAGCAGTTGTAGATAATGAAGAGTGAAATGAATTATTTTTATTTGTACTTTTTTTAAGCATGACAAAAGAAGTTATTATGGATAAAGGGAGAGATAACCTATAGTCATGCTTAAAGTTAGTTTATGCATAGACACAGTTCTTTTGCTTAGAGAGAAAATTCTAAATTCATTTTTAATTCATGCCATTTTTTACTGCAAATGAAAAATTAAAAATCCTGGAAATCAAGATGCAATGCATTTGTTGAAAGATGCTAAAATTACCTTTATTTTATTTTCTTTGTTACATGTCAAAAATATAAAATCCTGGAAATGTAGTTCAGCATTTTATTGATCTTTCATGTGCACTTATACATATTTAACTGCTAACTATACCAATGGCTGAGTAGTTAAAACTGTGGACATCTGTGAGTTTCATTCTAGATTTTATTCTTAGTTAATTAATTGGTTGACTCTATTGCCATTTTATTATAAAGAGTGAGCATGAAATTTTGTTGTTGTTGAGGAAAACTGTAGTTCAGACCATGTTGAATAATTTGAAAGAAGAGCGCAAGAGGGCACTGATGCCGGCATTGTTGTAGAGTGGAACAAGGTTTGTTTATGTTGAAGGTGGCAGCCTAAAAATACACTCTTTACATAGTTCATTAAAATATTGTTAAAAATGTTACAAGTGTTAAAATTTTGAGTTCAGTGAACTACTATCACCTGATTAGAAGCTCATTTCTATATTGTGTAAAATGCCGGGAAGATAGGATTTTTGGAAGCTTTTGTGTGTTTCAATTTGGATTAATGGAAAGTTCATATTCAAGGGACAATGGAATTCCAAATTAAGGTGGGGAAATCTTTAATTATTTAGTGATTATTTGTGGTAAATTTGTAAATATTTATTATTGCTGTCTTGGGTGTATTTAAATTAAATAAAATGGAAGATAAGTTAGACATATTGAAGCGTAAACGTTCCACGTTGAGATCATCTGTTACAAAATTAATTAAAGTAAGTGATTAAAGATAAATTAAAAATTGAAGTAGAGAAAAATTCAATAAAAGAGTTACAGGAATTGTATGAATTATTAACCAAAAAGAAAAATAATTTCAGAACGTTTGATGACGAAATACAAGAGTTAATTGATGTTAACTTAATTGAAGAAGATTATAGTTTAAACGAAGAATATAATGACAAATGTATAATTGATTGTAGTCAAATTAAGTAGTTTTTAGATGAGGTTACCGCAGTACTGCCAATGCGGAATCCCCAAAGTTCTAATTTAAACCAGTCTAGTGGTAATGGAATTTTGCAGGTAAGTTCCAGTTCTACTGGAAATAGTATGCTGGCATTACCAAAATTAATGATTGGTAAATTTTGAGGAGACCCCAAAAAATGGAAAGAGTTTTGGATCAGTTTTGAAAATTCGATAGATAAAAATAAAACGCTCTCAAAAATACAAAAATTTGCATATTTAAAAGCATTCATAATGGGACAAGCTTTGAATGCTGTTTCAGGTTTTGAATTAACAGAAAATAATTATGATAGTTGTGTAGCATCACTAAAATATAGATATGGTCGAAAAGACCTGATAATTAATTCATTCCTGAATAAAAATCTCAATTTAGAAGCTGTTAGAAATTCTGCCAACGTAAAGGCTTTACGTAATTTCTATGATAAACTAGAAGTTTTTGATTTGTAATTGGGAAGCTTTAGAGGTAACTTCTGGCTCATATGGACATTTACTAATACCAATATTATTAAAATTAATTTTGGAAGATTTAGTTTTGGAATTTAATGGGCAAAGGGGATCGAAAGATAAAGTTGAAGTTTCGGAATTAACACAATTTAAACGGAAACAAAATGCAGGGAAGTTTCAAATTTAGTATTAAATGAAAGAAAAAATTATGTACCTCCGCAACTCAATCAATCAAAATATGAAACTAGAAAATATGTAAAAAAGTACACCCACTGCAGTTAACCGAAAATACATCTTCTGTGATAATTTGCACGAGTCATTTAAACGCAAAGTGAAATGTTTCTGATAAATTAAAAAAACTAAGATCCGAAAATCGTTACTATTCTTGTTTTAAAAAATTTCATACATCGAAAAAGTGCAGTAACAAAACTAAATGTAATAAATGTGGCAGAATGTATCACAATGAATCAATTTGTACTAGTAAATCCCCTGTAAATAAAAAGTCAAAACAAAGTTATTCTGAAAATGAAACTGAATCTCTGACTATCCTGAATTCTGAGGAAAGAAATAGAGTTTAAAACTTAAAATTGATTGCGTCTGTTCCTAAATGTGATAATAATAATGGCTATAATGCTAGGGAAATATTATTACAAACTTGTACTGTTTATGCTTGTTCTAAATATAAATCAAAATTAACTAGATTAATTCTTGATCAAGGCAGTCACAGATCCTTTATAACAAAAAAATTGGCCGACTATTTAAAACTTATTCCAGTCCGTTATGAAAGACTTTCCATTTATTCATTTGGTGCGACCAAGGCAATGAATCATTCCTATCCAGTCGTTGAAATCGAAATTCGGAATTGGAAACAAAATAATAAAATAAAAATTGAATGTTTGATCTCGGATGTTATTTCCTCGGCACCAATCAATGTACCTAATAAGTAAATTGCAGACTTCATGGAGAATTTGGGGTTACAGATCGCCTATAGCTCTGGCAAAAAGAACACAGATATTGAAATATTAATTGGTGGGGATGAATTCTGGAATGTAGTTTATTCCGAAAGAATTATAATATCTGAAGGGTTGTATGCAGTCAGTTCAGTATTAGGTTTAGTGGCCCAGGAATCGAGAAAAATAAAACGAATAAAAAGTGTTTTGAAAATTTAGCAGTAATGACAAACACTGTTGTGTTGAAGGATTTAAGAGATTTTTGGGAATTAGAACACATGGGAATTGATTATTATTTCAATATTAACTGCGAAATAATAGACCAGGTTAAAAGAAATTTGCAGTTTAAAAATGGTAGATATGAGGCAAATTTAATCTTGAGAAATAATTTTGAGGTAGTAAAGAAATGATTCGCGAATCTTCATAATAAATTGAATAAAACTCCGCAGATTTTTCAAGAATATTAAAAAAATAATTTAAAACCAGATATTAGAAGGAATTGTTGAGGAAGGTCCTAATAATGATACAAATTTAGGATGTTTTATGCTGCACTGAGCAGTGATATGATCTAGTGAAATCACTAATGTAAGAATTGTTTACGATGCTAGCTCAAGGACAGAGAACGCAAATTCATTAAATAACTGCCTTGAATCGGGACCTTATCTAAATCCCAATATACTAGACATTATGTTAAATTTTTTTAAGATAGCGTTTTGTGGAGACGTTGAAAAGGTTTTTTTCATGATAGGAATTGCCGAAGGTGATAGGCAGTTTCTAAAATTTCTTTGGTTTACTGAAAATAATGATCTTTTAAAATTATACAAATGTGTAGCATAGCTTTTGGTTGGACTATATCACCTTTCATTTTGGCCACCACCATAAAATATCACATTCGAGAATATAAAGATAAAATCTCAGACAGTTTCGAAATGTTAAACTCTTCTGTCTATGTCGACGACCTGTATTTCGGAGCATAAACAGTTGAGGATGCATATTGGTTATCTCTAGATGTGGTTAACACATTTAAGAGTGCTGGGATGAATTTCAGAAAAAATTAAGAATTAATTCTAAAGCATTAAATTATTTATGGGTCTTAAATGGGATAAAAGAATCAGATAACAAATTAACTAGTGAATCAAATTTTGGGGACATGATTTGGAATTCCTTTGAGAACAATATAAAGTTAAATTTAAAAAATTTGGTTGACTTTTCTACTGAAAACGATTTTGTTGCAAAAAGGAAACTTTTACAAAGTATCGCCCAAATATACGATCCATTTGGATTTATTGGGCCCTTTGTTATTCGGGCGAAAATTATTATGCAAGAAATCTGGTGTTCCATGGTGACTGGGATGAGGTCCTTCCTGCGGAGATTAAGGACAAATTTACATTTGTCGGAGTGAACTGTGTGATTTAACTGAAATATCAATACAGCAAAATTTCTTTGATGACGATTTAATGAATGTAAGCCTTCACCTATTTTCGAACACTAGTCTTAAAGAATATGGGGCCATCGCATATTTCAGTTACTGTACGAGTGATTCAGAAATTAAAACTTCCTTTATCATGCCGAAATGCAGGATTGCACCTTTAACATCAATCATGCTTCCTTATTTAGAGTTGATGGAAGTGCTCATGGCTGCTCGAATGTATAAATATTTAAAGAAATTGTTTGGCGATTTAATTGAGATTGCTTATTTTTGGAGCGATTCTGAAATCGACATTACTTGGATTAAAGGTTCGCCAAATAATTGGAAACCATTTATCGCAAATCATGTTATGGAAATAAAAGGTATATGCAACACAAAATTGTGGAACCGCTGCGAAGGGAAACAAAATCTTTCAGATTTACTGACTCGAGGAATTAGTGCTCAGTCACTAGTTAAGAATGATTTGTGGTGGCATGGGTCACACTGGTTACGTTTCGCTATTGAAAACTTTCCGAAACAAAAATTACAACCAAATTCAGAATCATTAGAGTAAAGAAAAAGTATTATTTTGACTGCACCCGTAATTGACAATGAATCCCCAATTCTGGATGTAAAAAAATTCAGTTCTTTAGGAAAATTACTCCAAATTACTGCCTATGTATTAATATTTATTGGGAGGCTTCTGAAAAGGTCTACAGAGAATGGACCTTCAAGTGCTTTTGAGGTTAGTTGAAGCAACTGAACTTTATTGGGTAAAAATTACTCAACGAGAATCGTATCAAGTGGAAATAATTAAGTTATCAAATAAAAAAACAATTCTAGATTCTTCCATCTACCCCTTTAATCCGAGGCTTGATGATGAGAGAATTCTTCGGTTGGAAGATCGCATTCAAGTTGCAGACTGTCGCGAGAACTTAAAACATTATTCTATTACCCTCTAAATGCAAATTCACCGAGTTCATCATCATGGACTCGCACAAAAAGGTATTCCATGCTGGAGTTAATTCAACACTAACTCATATCAGAGCCAAATACTGGATCATTAAGGGAAGGCAGCATGTTAAGACTGTCATCACTAAATGTCTGATATGCAGACAATATAATGTTCATCCTGGGGTACAGAATATTGCTCCACTTCCTCCAGACAGAATCCAAACGAAAGACAGCCAAGATAAAGTTTATATGCTGTTGTTAACATGTGCGGTTACTCATGCCTTACATATAGAGATAATAATTCATCTGAGCACTGAAAGTTTTTTACTAGCTTTCTGGAGATTTTTAGCTCGACGAGGACTGCGCACCACAGTGTACTCTGACAATGCCAAAACTTTTAAAAGAGCTGACAAAGAACTAAAACATATTTTCAAAACTTTGAGTGACTCATTTGTGAAAGAATTGTTTTCTGCTAGAAGCATAAATTGGAAATTTATTACTGAAAGGGGTCCATGGTGGGGAGGTTTTGGGGAGCGTATGATAAAAACCATAAAATCTAGTTTACGCAAAATTATTGGTTTATCACCCCTCACTATTAACGAGCTTGAAACAGTGCTCATTGAAATTGAGGCAATAATTAATTGTAGACCAATTACCTACGTGTTTTGCGATCCCAATGAACCTTCTCCACTAATGCCCTCACATTTTCTGGTTGGTAGACGATTACTATCTCTGCCTGGTAATAATACCATCAAGATATTTTAAATCATTTTTGGAAGCGTTGGAGAACAGAGTATCTTTTTAATCTGAGATCTGCTGATATTTGTCCATCAAACTTGAAAGCATCTCAGTTTCAAATCAATAATATTGTCTTGATCCGTGATGATAAACATCCCAGAAATCTCTGGACAATAGGCAGAATTTTGGAATTAGTGCCAGGCAGGTATAGTAAAATAAGACCTTGCATAATTAAAACACCTACTGATACCTTAAAAAGGCCTACACAATTTTTATATAATATGGAACTTAACTAATGTTTGTATTTTATATTTTTAGGTTTGATTCTCCTGTAAGATTGTTTGTCCAAATATTAATTGAATATTCCAGAATATATATTATTGAAAGATGAACTCTTCACCGAGTTTAGGGGGGGGGGAGTGTTGAATAATTTGAAAGAAGAATGTGAGTGGGTGCTGATGCCTGCGTTGTTGTAGAGTGGAACTAGAGTTTGTTTATGTTGAAGGCGGCAGCCTAAAAATATGCTGTGTTCATAGTTCATTAAAATACTGTTGAAAATGTTAAAATTCTGAGTTCACTGAACTACCATCACCTGATTAAAAACCCATTTCTATAGACCATAATACCATTTATTTTTGTTTTTTAATTTTAGAAATACAAATTAATAAGGTTTTTAAGAAATTTAGCATATATTACTCTGTCATATTCCAGTATTTAACCTAGTCTTGACTAAAGGATTGATTTTCCTTTCATACTTTTGATTTTATATTTTAAATCTGTTCATAATTTATTAAACTGTCTATCAGCTAATTTTTTAAGCAATGATTAATGAAACAAATCTTGCATATATTTCAAAAACTGCTTTCAATGCACTGCCTTTACTGATGTTTTAATATTATTACAGAAAGCCAGAATGAATACATTGAAGAAAGGCGAAATGAGAGGTTCAAAGAGTTTGCACCACCGTCATTTTACAAGTGAAACTAATTTAGGAAAAGTGCATTGTCCATATTTTTATAGAAATGTATATTATAAATGATATATGTACATAAATGTAAATAAAATTATTTATTGTACTGTCTTTGTGGTTTTCCCCTCTATCTTGATAAATATAGTGAACTCTCTTTAAAGTTACCAAGGACAGTTTTTATTATTTCGGTCTTTTGTGGAGAAGTAAAATGCTACCTTCGAAGTTTTCATGTTTCCAGCACTGAAATATGCTTATATATATATATATATATA
>KK116158.1:358827-406550 GCA_000611955.2 Stegodyphus mimosarum
CTAAAAAATAAAATACAAACATGCCTATTAGTTTCGTGCATTAAGCTGCTGAAAAAATATCAATAAAGACATAAAGTAAGAAATTTTTTATTCAAGCTACAAGATTCTTATTAAAACTTACTTTTTTTTCCCTTGCTTTGGGGAAGGGCCAGAATTTTTGGGTGAACTATTATAATTAAAATACATTGAAATGGTTCATCAGCTAATGCTGGATACAGAAAAACAAGGATTTTTGTAGAAGAGGAATTTCAATTGGTTTCAATGTTTTTATCCCCTGATGAAGTGGCATTGAAGTTGATTGAATTCCCCTTCATTTGAGTTATTTAAATTTCATAAAAATTTTTAATTGGGGTGTGCTTGTTTAAAAGTTTTGGTTTTAACAATTTTAAAAAGTATTTGTTGCATTTATAGGATTATTTGAAATTTATTAATTATGAATTTCAATTTTCGTTTTTATGAAAAAGTAGCTCTAAATTTCTTAGTTTATGTCTTTACTGATATATATATAATGTAAATTTTAAAAATACATTTGGTAGATTTTCTCTGAAAATGTTCTCTAGGACGAATAATTAAACTTTTATGAAAAGTCAGCAAACATTATCAACATATCAAAAGAAAGAACATTTAACAATATAAAATACAAATTCTAATTATGAATAAATCGATTCTTTTTTATGACTTGCTGTCATACGAAAGTTTATTGCTAACTAACAATAAACTTGACGAAGAAGATCCAGAATGAGGCCTGAATCAAAAGTGGTTAGTGAAGATGAGCAAAGAGTTGAAAGAATCCAATGAGCAGTGGGATCAGGAGCAGTTAATGAGATTGGAGCGAAGAGCAAAAAGAAACTGAACGAGCCTTGGGGATCGAAAAATCGATTCAATCGAACTCTAACTCCCTGAACTGATTTCTTTCAGTTGTAATTTTGAAATTTCGTAAAACATCCTTTCTATATAAAACTAACAATAAAATTCTAGAACAAAAATTTTCACTAAAAATTAAACTCACTTTAAATATGGGAGGATAAACATTTTTCTCTTCCCTAAGATGGGAATAGAGCTTTTCTGGCATATTTCCAACAAGAGCTGTAGGTGTCTTTTTTTTTTAGTCCTTTGTCCCTGAAGCCCCTTTGAACTAAAAAAATTTGAATGAAAAATTGAATTCAATTAAATTGTATTTTGAATGACATAATCCTGCTGCGAATATATAGATCTGGAAATCCAGATTTGAAATATTAAGAATTTGTTTTATTATTGATTTCATATTTTGTAAAACTTAAACGAATTTTTGATTAACAAACTCAAGGATTTCAAAGCGATCAATGGCAACGTTATACAGAAAAAACGTTTTTGTCTCCAGCGCGTGAGACTGTGTATAGGAAATTATAAAAATATGCTCGGTTTAAAATTATTTTGCGATATTGTTCTTTTATGGTTTAAGTGTGAAGAACGTGATATTTAATAAATAAGGTAACACACAAAATGTTAAAAAAATGCCCCTTTGGAGGTAAATTAAAATCTGAAAGGTTTTTTTTTTTTTTTTCTCGTGAGGTATTGCCGTTGAAGCATTACATGAAAGGCAAGCTGTCACCTGCATGTAACAAATGATGTCTGTAGCACCTACTGAAAACCTAGCAATAAACTCCTCATTGGACTCAATGGCAATCTTGTCCATGAGAGATTTCAAATGTTTCTATAAAAAGGGATCGAGAGAAGATAGATCAAGTGAGTACGGAAGTCAAGTGATAGTGCCTCTCAGCCATTCCACTCACCTGGAAATGCAGGTAAACACACCTGCATTCTCAGCCATTCCACTGTGCTGAAAATGAGCTGTCATGCTATAATGCTGAAACCACATTTTCTGCCAATGCCTGGTACAGCACAAAGTCCGTAATCCGGACCTCAAAGCCACAAACTTTTTTGTATGCTTTACGCATGCGCATTTTATTTTTTTCCTTCCATAATAAAACATGTGGAGATTTTCGAAAACGGCCGAGATTGCAATCTTGTTTTCTTCCCTTCCCCTAAGGTATGCAGTCGCAGGTGCAGTTTCTCCAAATGCATTGTATCAGTTTGAGGATACAGAATAACGAAGGGTCTGGATTTCAAACAGATAAGCTAGGCTAAAATTACCTTTACTGATTCTAAGGCATTTCAGTTATGTTTCAGGTTGCGCTGTTCCTTAATCTTCTAATTGGATCCAGCTTATTATTTTTTGCAGACTGTTAGAGCAATTTTGTAAAAATTAAGCTTGAACTTTCGATTATGTCAAAAAGAGTTTCCAGTTCTGGAGCTGCTAAAGGATCTGCAAAGCAAAAACATGTTTCGATGTCCATCAAACAAAAAGTGGAATTGCTGCAAAAAATGGATAAAGGCATATCCGTCTCAAAATTATGCGAATAGTATGACACTGGAAAGTCAACTGTATATGACATAAGCACAAAGAAAAAGGAACTTTTTGAATTTTTTGTGGATTCCGACACCCCACTGCCAATGAGTAACAGGAAGAGGGTTCGTTATGCTAAAAGTGACGATCATGACAAAGTGATGATTGAATGGGTCAAACAGCGTCGCAGCGAGGGTGTGCCATTGAGGGGTCCAATGCTAATGGCTCAAACCAAAATATTTCATGAAAAAATGAACTTAAACACTGAGTGCACATATTCGACAGGTTGGTTAACCAAATTTAAAAATCGCCATGGTATAAGACAATTAACAATTTCAGGTATAAAAGCTTCACTGAAGCTGCTGAAGAATTTGCAGATGAATTCATTGAACTCATTACTAGTGAACAATTATCTTCAGAACAAATTTACAACGCTGATGAAACTGGTCTTTTCTGGCAATATGTACTGCGAAATACTTTGACAACCTCTACAGAAAAGGCTCCAATCGGTGTCAAAGATTCCAAAGCGAGACTAATAATTTTAGCGTGCGCAAATGCTGCAGGAGCGCACAAGTGCAAACTTTTCGTAATCGGAAAACATGCATGACCTCGAGCATTTAAAGAAGTAACGATTTTCGCGCAAATAAAACAGCATAGATGGCAGAAGCGTTGATGAATGACTGGTTTGAAAATCATTTTATACCCGAGGCTCGGCGACATTTGAATCGGTTGGTTTACCTGATGACTCAAAAATAGTCCTGACTGTTGACAATTGCTCGGTGCATAACTTCACTTAAAGTTTTAGTGAAAGATAAGGCATCCGTATTATTCTTCCCTCCAAACTGTAAGTCTATCATTCAGCCTATGGATATGGGAATAGTGCACGCGCTGAAATGCATATATAAAGTAGCATTTTTAAAATCTATGTTAAATTTCTTGAACAATGGCAAGACTATTCAAGAATTTTGGAAATATTTTAGCATAAAATCTGCTGTGTGGAGTATCGCAAGATCGTGGAAGGATGTGTCTCCAGATACGTTAAAAAATGCATGGTATAATTTATGGCCAGCTACCATATTTCATGGTGAGGACGATGAAGTTGATAGCCGCGAATTTGAAGGTTTTCGGACATCGCAAGCTAAAGGTGAAATTTTCCAGTTATTGGATTATGTAAAGAAATGTGGAGAAGCAACAATAAATGAAGATGGTATAACAGAAGTTTTTTATTGCGACGAGAATGCCAAAATCATCAATCAATTAACGGACGGCGAAATCTGTAATGTGGTTCTACATCCAGAAACTACCGCTTCCGGTAGTGAAGAATGTGACAGAGAGGTTATTGAAAACGAAAAAATTTCGATTGACAAATAGTCGGTATTCTCGAGACAGCAATTACTGGACTTGAACAGTGGAACTTTGTAACTGAACAAGAAATTATGTCTGTTTATAAAATTAAAGAGAAAGTATTAGCACAAAAAACGAAGCAACTTAAACAACTTACATTGAAAGAAATGTTTAATAAAATAAAGAAATAAATATTCAGCTTTTTTTTTGTAAACTTGATACTTTTTAGATCATAATTGCTCTTTATTTCATAAATTACTGTTTCATATTTTTAATTGTATAATTTCTGCATGCCATCTTGCCAGATTTAAATTCATGATCTATAATCCGGAATCGCCGAGGTCCCGACGAGTCCGGATTGCGGACTTTGTACTGCAGTATTTCCAGCAACATTTGGAGAAGCACTGGGTAGTTCATCTAGACATTTCAATAACAGGTATAGCCTAATTAGTCATTACACATTCACAGTGAAGAATCATTGCTAGGAATGTGGGTGTATGGGGCACATGGATTACAGCTGGACAAACATGCACATTGTGGGTATTGAAAATGCTGTTATGGGTAAATATGGCTTCATCGATGAACAATACATGTGCTGGAAAATTCTAAGTCTACTCCATTCTGCTTCAGAAACCATCGCGCGTATTCAATATGCGTGGGATGTTGCCTAGGTTGCAACTCTTCTGCATAGTGCTCACGGTATGTAAACATTTAGCATGTAAAACTCGTCATACCATGGTATGTAATATAGCAATGCCATGGTTTGTGCTAATATTAGTCTGCTGTCCTACTTGATACATAATCTCTCTTGATATTGCTCGCATTCGAACACTTCTGCCATAACCTGTGTTACTCATGTCAGAATGGAAATATCCACCTTCCAAGAGCTGGTAACACAAACCACAGAAACTTCCTGGCGACTAGGAAATATTCTTATTAAATACTGTTGTCCTTCATACATGCCTACAATTACCGGGTCATTCATAAAATCCATGCTTTCTCCTCATTCTTATATATAATCTATAATCTGGTAGTTGACTATCTGGTGGCGAAGTGGCTAGCGCGTCGCGCAGCTGCACCATATGTCCGGAGTTCGATCCTCGGGCTGGGCAAGGTTGACTCAGCCCATCCCTTAAGTAGGTCGATAAAATGAGTGCTATGTTCGCTTGGGGACTAAACACCGACGGTCCTAGGACAAGCTGACCACTTGCCCGGGACATATGCTGATGTACTTCGAGGCTCAAAGGTCAAGAAAGCAGAAACAGAGCACTGCAGGCGATAGCCCACCAGGGCTGTTTCACCACCGAGTTTAGTTTAGTTTTAATATGGTAGTTAATATTATCCTTCGACGCGAAAGTTCACTACCATTAAAGGCGATAGAGATGTCACTATTAGTTCCCAAGAAACTCCAACATAAAACATTCATCAGCTTCTCTGTACAATCCATTAAATAGCCACTGCCATGAAAGTATTAAACTCGCTTTGTTTTTGTGCTTCTCGAAAGTGTTTTTGTGGATTTCTTTATTCTGTACTATGAGTATAAACTTCTTGCAGGGGACTGTTGTTTTTGTTTTTGTTTAGTTGTGCCATGTGCAGGTGTTCTTTTCCCCATTCAACAGACGTTGTGACCAGCTATAAATCAAACTGAGGACAGTTGTGAATGTGATTCTATGGCCGTTATACTCATTTTTCAAACTGCATGAAATAAGTATAGCAAGAGCAGTTATTTGTATCCTTGTTCACTGAAACAAAATGTGACTCACTGTGAATCAACTATGGTTATATAAATGAAAGTGTAATTTCATGAGCATATTGTGAAACTAATCTATAATTTGCACTAAATCAAGCTGTTTAACAACACTTCCACTGTCCACAGGATAACACATAAGTACTTTGTTCTTATTTGGTTGAAATGAATTTGGTAATTGAGAACTTATTGCTATAACTATTAGAACATTGGCTGGTTAGATATTTAGTTATGGCAAAGCATGTAAGAGCTATCTGCTTCAGCCTGCAATTACATTGCGAATAGAAAATATAAATATATCAACGTCTTAAAAACCATTAATCACCTACAGGTAACAAAAACGAAAACATATTAATATAAAAACCACCACTAATCACATAATGCAAGCAAGCTGCAACTAGGAAAAGTATCCTTCTTATTGAAGAAGCGGGATCATGTGCCTGTTTGTCTTAAAATGCATATACTTTATCAATAACAGCATTAAGTTGAATTTCACCTAATTCTGAACTTTCCTAAATTCGTCAAGATATAAAATGTTAATTTTTTTGGCTGAGACTACTATTTTTTAAACATAGGGGTAAACGTGACTGAATTTTTAAAAAAACTTCTAGTCTAGCTGATTAATTCCAAAGCTAACTACTTCTTTCTATTGCATCAAAGTGAACTCAGATCAACATAAAGCCTTTCTTTTCTCTATGATCAAATTAGAAAACTGTAACACCTCTGTTAAAAAATATTATTCTGATATCTACATAACTGTGTAAATAAATACTTGACATCTATGTATAGACTGACCAGCGTGAATTTTTCTAATATAAAAATAAAACGAAACTTTAATCAGCCAGAATCTAATGAATAAAATTCTATTGTTCACCTTCTTGCAAGATCAGGAGAAGGTTCTTCATTGAGTTTCTGACTAGTAAAACAGATGTGCCATCTGCAATAACTCCAATTTACTGCAATGTGTCAATAGTTTAGCAAGTGACTTGCGATAATTTGTTATTAATTTAACATTTTATGACTGTATGTGCTATTTAATCTTCAAGTTTCAATTATTCTTTATATCACTGCCCAAAAAAAATAAACCTTAGGTGGATAAAATTATATACAGTGTTTCTCATCATTTCCATTTTTCTCACCATATGTCAGAACGTAAATCCCCTCTCCTAACATTTTTTAATTTAAGGTAATAAATATGTAAAATTGTGTATACCTATTTTAACTTAATAAAGCTATGCATAGAATTAAGGCTTATTATATAATAAATATATATTCTTGGTTTGTTTATATTAGTTTATATATATATATATATATATATATACTGCTAGACATTGAAAATGCAACACCAAGAAGGAGTGGTCAGAAAGTGATGAAATTTGGAAAAAAGACAGAGACAGCAAGCAGCAATAAGTGTTCTTTATTTCAAAACGATAGTCAGAATACAGAGCGAGAACGGCGTCGGCTCAGTGGTATGTAGGACCACCGCGGACAGCGATGCACGAAGAAACACGTCTAGGCATAGAGTCAATAAGAGTGCGGATGGTGTCCTGAGGGATGGCTCTCTATTCCCTTTCAACCATTTGCCACAGTTAGTCTTCTGAACGAGGCAGGGGCAGAGTCTGCAAACGGTGTCCAATCACATTCCCCACATGTTCGATTGGTGACAGGTCAGGAAATACGGTGGCTAGGGAAGTATCTGTATACCTTGCAGAGCATGTTGGCAGATGTGAGCACTGTGTGGTCGGGCGTTGTCCTTCTGAAAATTTACATTAGGCAACCCCTGAAGATAGGGGATTACCACCAGCCGCAGTACATTATCCAAGTATCGTTGGGCCGTCATAGTGCCCTGAATACGAGCTAGAGGTGACCTGGAATCGTAGGCAATAGCGCCCCAAACCATTATGCCACGTTGCCGTGCGGTGGGGCGTTCCACAGTTACTGCCGGATTAGATCTGTCTCCACGTCGACGGCACACACATATGGGGCGATTGTCACTGGATAAACAGAAGCGTGACTCGTCTGAGAACACGACGTTTCGCCATTCTGTCATCCACATCGCTCCAGTCCGGCACCATTCTAAACGTTGGCGTCTATGCTATGGGGTCAATGGCAGTCTTCTTAACGGACGCAGTGAGTGCAGGCCACGTTCAATAAATCGACAGGAAATGGTTCTCGTCGACACGCGAACATCCAGGGTATTTTGCACATGCTGCAGAATCGCGGTACAAGTGACTTGCGGAACCGGCGCAGCTTGTCGGCGGATGCGTCGATCCACGCGTGTTGACGTCACCCTTGCTGCTCCTGCACTCCTCCTTCTTCCCGTATTCCCTTGTTCCAACCATGTTCGCCACAGCCGATGCCTCGTGCTCGCATCCATGTGGGTATCAGCTGCCATTTGACATAAGGACCAACCCACCCTTCTCAGTCCGATCACCATACCCCTCGTAAAATCGTCTATCTTCTGGAAGTGCCTTCGTTGACGACGGCCTGGCATTCTCTCCTATTACACATATCCTCCGGGACAAAAACCAACTTTCTTCGATAATTCGTCTGGCAGAAATAACGACACGAATATTGCCCATTCTGCACGTTCCTTCCCTAATATCTTACTTCATGTGCATCGGAGAGCTGCGCATTTCACATCATTCGCATAACTCAGTGACGTGCGTCTACTCTAAAATTTGCATAAATTTCTGACCACTCCTTCTTGGTGTTGCATTTTCAATGTCGAGCAGTGTATATATATATATAATTTTCATACACCTCCCAATTTACTGAAGTAATACTAACAACTATAAATAACATTCACAGTTAATGCAAAACTAATCTACATTACAATGAACAGAAAAATCCTTAAACAATCGACTAGTATTTTCAAGTAGTCAAGCTTGTTTGGTTACATCAAGGAAAACTATACTCAAGGCCTATCAAAACTGCATGAATTTCTGGTTCCCAGTGGTTTTTTTTTTATATTTGTTGCTAGATGCAGCTTGTAACCTGCTATACTTTGGTTAAAATCACATTTTGTTTTGTCTATCATTTATAACAAAACAGTATATTTTATTAAAAAAATGTCACTATTTGTTATAATATTTCAGGATGGTATATTATTGTGTGATATACTGCAGTTCAAAACACATGAAAATGAAAAATGCAGCTTTCTATGAATATCTATGTGCAGAAACCTTGAAAGAAAGATTTATCAAGAGTATATACCAAATAGATAAATTATCCCTATTTAGTACTTAAGAGTTGAAATTAGATGAAAATTAAGTTTTAATAAAAATATCTTGCACATATTTTTCATTTTTCTAGTTTCTCTTGCCACATTATAAAGAATCAATTACAAAAAATTATGCTAATTTTTTTTTAGCATCATGAATTCAAAGTCGTGTAAATAAGTTAGAACTTTTGGTTTCTTACTATACAATGTTTATATATATTCACTAAATGTAATTAAATTAAATGCTGGTATAGATAGAAACACTTCCAAATATTATAACATTATCTGTTAGATATGAAGTTTTCAAAATATTTTACTTTTTTTTTTTTATTTGCCACAGTTTGGGGAAATACTTCCATTCAGAATCCTCATCATGTAAATGCCACCAAAATGGCAATAATAGTGCCATGTTGGCCATCACATGAACATGCTTACTACATGTTTATTCAGTATTGTGGCCATATCTTTAATTTATTAATCTTTATTCCACTCTGTTTATTTTCAATACCGACTTCTTTCCTTCAACTTCTATTTTAGTTTTTAATAACCAATAAGGCTAGACTGCAGATTAGGGGCCAGTCACCAAATGAAGCGAAATCGTGACAAATCTGGTAACCTCTTAGCGTCATGAAAATCCTTAGAGTTTAAGGTTTACACACTCATGTCCATAAATTAAGGATAATGCAAAATCAGGCAAAGGAAGAGTTAGAAGCAAAACAAATTTGACTTTTTTGTAAAGCTTATTTATTAAACAAAAGGTAAAGAGCAAAAAAAGATGCTATATGTTTGATATTATTAAAAAAATTAGCAATTTTTTCTCCCTGAAGCAAATTACAAAAGAAACCTATTTACAAAAAAACAATATTACATGGTTGGTACGATTGTTAATACGATTGTCTCCCAGACGATGCAATACAGTCTGTACAACGCCTAGGCATGCTGGGTATCAAATTATCTATCTAGTCTTGGGGGACATTACAACACTCAAAAAGCAATGCTCTCCGAAGTTCTGGTAGACATGTAGGAGGAGGTTGACGGGCTGCAACTCGTCGGCCAAGCATGTCCCACACATGCTCTACTGGATTCAAGTCCGGTGAGAATGATGGCCAGTCCATACAGGTGATATCCTGCGACTGAAGGCATTCGCTTACGACGTTTGCACGGTGAGGACGGGCGTTGTCATCCATAAACACAAATTATAAGCGCCCCAAAACAAACGTACATGTTGTTCCAGAATGACATCCTGATAGATTTGGCTTGTCATGGTTCCAATTTGAACATGCAGGTCAGTTCTGGAACCCAGAATAATTCCACCCCAAACGAGCACTCCTGCACCACCGTAACGGTATCATTCAATGATGTTTTCTTGGTGGTAACGGGTACCTGGAGCTCTCCATATGAAAGTCCGGTGAGAATTAGACTGCAAGCTAAACCTGGACTCGTCAGAAAACATCACACAAGCCCACTGTTGCTGTGTCCACAATGCATACTCTCTACTCCAGGCTAACCGCAGGCGACAGTGAGTTGCAGTAAGTGGAACGCATCTGACAGGTCTATGAGCATATAGACCAATCTGCCCTAAGCGTCTGTATACGGTCTGCCTTGAAATTGTCATACCAGTGGCTGAAGAGAGCTGACGAGACAGGTCTGAGGCTGTGCTCCACCTGTTTCTTTTGGCAGCAACTGCCAAATACCGGTCCTGATTCGGCGTTGTAACTCTGGGGCGACCTGTGCTGTAACACTCATGTCCATAAATTAAGGATAATGCAAAATCAGGCAAAGGAAGAGTTAGAAGCAAAACAAATTTGACTTTTTTGTAAAGCTTATTTATTAAACAAAAGGTAAAGAGCAAAAAAAGATGCTATATGTTTGATATTATTAAAAAAATTAGCAATTTTTTCTCCCTGAAGCAAATTACAAAAGAAACCTATTTACAAAAAAACAATATTACATGGTTGGTACGATTGTTAATACGATTGTCTCCCAGACGATGCAATACAGTCTGTACAACGCCTAGGCATGCTGGGTATCAAATTATCTATCTAGTCTTGGGGGACATTACAACACTCAAAAAGCAATGCTCTCCGAAGTTCTGGTAGACATGTAGGAGGAGGTTGACGGGCTGCAACTCGTCGGCCAAGCATGTCCCACACATGCTCTACTGGATTCAAGTCCGGTGAGAATGATGGCCAGTCCATACAGGTGATATCCTGCGACTGAAGGCATTCGCTTACGACGTTTGCACGGTGAGGACGGGCGTTGTCATCCATAAACACAAATTAATCACTGTGCTTCTAGTAGATTGTGTGAGCAAAATGGCTGGCATCGAGAGAGTTGAACGTGTGGATTTTACTTTTTTGATTCAGTTGCAAGATAAGGACAAAAGATGTGTGATAGAATGGCGCATGAATTATGGTTTGATTGCAAATATGTACGAATGTCCTAAGTGTAAAAATAGTATGAAATTAGTTGAAAGGAAAAATGCAATAGATTTGTGTGAATGGAGGTGTGTGTCCATTATATGTGGTTAAGTACGTGGTTCAAATGAGCATGCCATTTTGAATTTCATCTCCATTGTATTGTTACATTTTAGTGTAGATAGAAACAAATGCAAGTTTTTACTGTTTATTGTAAATAAAAATATAAATTACGTAGTTATAATTGTTTAACCACCTTTTTGTTTTTTGTTACTATACTATTGCTCATGTTTCAGTAGATCGAAATTTTGAATTTAATCTTCCTTGTTGTTTTTTTTTTTTTTTTTTTTTTTTTTTTTTTTTTTTTTTTTTTTTTTTTTAAAATATGAAATCAATGCTTTCCAATCATTTAATGCTCATTCACTGATTATTACAATTTCTTAGATTTTGTGCTAAAACGTTTTACTCTATTTTGCTACTGTCTTAGAAATGGTATATGATATTATAAAAAGTTTTAATATTGTTGATCCCATAAAATATATAGTTATTAACTTTTAAATACTTTATCGTTGTTTTTCTTGAACTTCTGTTTTAAATATTTTTGCATGTTTACAGGCTGTTTACATATTTTTGCATTTTTACATGATTAATTTTTGCATGTTGTTTACAAGATTCATTCAAATTCACAACCATCTAATATGGCAATATGATGAGTTAGCGATTTTCTAAAAAGCGTAAAAATAACAGATTTGGGCTAGACTGCAGATTACGAGCCAGTCGCCAAATGAAGCGAAATCATGCCAAATCTGCCTCTTGGCATCATAAAAAATCATTAGGATTTAAGGTTACAGTTTATAGCATTTAAGCGGGCTTTTTGAATTTTCGTCATTTCACTGTGCTTCTAGTAAATTGTGTGAGCAAAATGGCTGACGTCAAAAGATTTGGTACGTGTGAATTTTACTTATTTGATTCGGTTGCAAGATAAGGGCGAAAGATGTGTGATAGAATGGTGCAGGAATTATGGTTTGATTGCGAATATGTACGAATGTCCTAAGTGTACAAATAGTATGAAATTACTTGAAGTGGAAGATGCGACAGATTTGTGTGAATAGAGGTGTGAGTCTATTATATGTGAAACATATGGTTGAAATGAGCCGTACAGTCGGTGTTGAATGAGCGTGCCATTTTAAATTTCATCTCCATTGTAGTTAAATTTTAGTGTGGATATAAACAAATGCAAGTTTCTACTGTTTATTATAAAGAAAAATATAAATTAAGTAGTTAAAATTGTTTAACCACTTTTTTTTTTTTTTACTATACTATTGCTCATGTTTCAGTAGATCGAAATTTTGAATTTTATTTTTTTCTTCTGCATTATTTTTTTTTAAAGTTTTAGATTAAATATGAATCAATGCTTTCCGATCATTTATTGCTCATTTCAATTTCTTAAATTTCATGCTAAAACATTTTACTCCATTTGGTTACTGTCTTAAAAATAGTATATATTAGGAAACGGTTTAATATTGTTTATGCCATAAAATACATAGTTATTAACTTTCAACTACTTTATCGTTGTTTTTCTTGAACTTTTGTTTTAGATATTTTTGCATGTTTACAAGATTCATTCAAATTCGAAACTATTTAATATGACGATATGATGAGTTAGTGATTTTTTAAAATGCACGAAAATAAACGATTTGGCAACTTTTCGAAAATGCACCAAACTGGCCCATAAGGTATATTTAGTTTAGTTGAGGAAGTTGTCAGAGACAAATAAGTGTCTGTAATGATTGTAAGCGCATTACATTGCAACTGAAAAGTACATTCACCCATGGTAATATGTACACTAAACTAGAAAACATTAAAAAAATCTAGTAGATCCTACAGTTAGTACATCCATGAAACTGAATCAACATCCTCTAAATGCTAAAGCTGTTCAAAAGTGAGATACAGAAAGTGTTTTAACTAGCAACTCAATTAAATTCTAAATGCTGTCGGAGGCAATTTTTTGGTAAAAGTTTACAACTGGGTGCCACTTGTTTTTTTTTGCAATTCTTTTTTTATGCCAAGATTGTCGCCAGGAAGGCACAATTTTAAGATGGCTACTATATAAAAGGAAAATAAGAAGTCGAAGAATTGCACAAACTCGGTGTCCATGTACACATCGATCTATTTTCACTTGAAAAAAAAAATTCAGAGAATAGCACAAACTAGGCATTGTGCACTGCCTTAACTCTGTCCATGTACACATCGATCAATATTCACTTAAAAACAAAAATCAGGAAGCTAAAATAAAGTTAAAACTATCACGATAACCAAAAATGGGATTTCATCACCAAAACTGAACAAAATTTGTCGCTAACCGAAGGGGCACCCAATTCTACACTAAAGACAATTATTTATTATCTAATTTCATCTGATAATTTAAAATAAAAATTTCTTTTCTTTTATATGATGTTCTGGATCAAAAGAAATTATCCATAGCATTTCCTGGTAAAAATATGTATACATCAGATACAAAGGTTAAAGCTTGATAACATAGAATATATAATATTTAAGTGATACATAACATAGAATATATAATATTTAAGTGATACTGTAAATTTTATATTATCTTATTTTTATACCTATTTATTTAATACCAAGAATTAAGGTCAAAACAACATTACAATTCAGTAACATATTTTTTTGAAAAATGTTTTCCTGTTATTAAATTCTTTATTAATGCATTATGAAACTTCAATAGTAATTTTTCTGACTGGATTGACAAAATCAGCCCCAACAAGCAAAAACTGAAATGATGCGAATGGGAAATAAATCTCAGCCTTGTTTTACACTAACAGTATGCAATAATAATTTTTTATTCTTTCTATTATAGCTTAACTTTTTTTAAGATAAGGCCCAATTAGTCTACTCTATCTTGATTAGGATTTGACTCTAAATTAGAAAGCATTTCTATTGGTTTCACAGTAATTAAACAATGCCTATAATTAAATTTTGTAGCCTTTCTGGGTCACATTATTTCAAATGCAGAACAAACTTGGCTTGTTATAATCTGAAGCTAAATAAATCTCTCTACCCCCCAGTGAGAACTCCTAGTATATACAATGGAACTTCAATAAGCCCAAACTGAAAGAATCTGATTAATGGAAAACGAAACATACCAAATATATGTATTCATGTACGTATACATGTAAAGTACACATGTGTATAAATTTTAACACATAAGATATGATTCAATCTATCTTTGGGCATTTTTCAATAAAACGCCTGAAAAAGGAAAAAAATAAAAAAATTATATTACATTATGCATGGATATGTCTAAAAAATATATTCAAAGTACGAAAACTTTCTATAACCTATTTTTCCGTTACTATGGCTAGTATTTTACATTCATTAGTACGGCCTTACTTGCATTATGAAAAATATAATTAACATTTTAATTATGCAGCATTCATTAAACATTCCTTTTAAAGCTGTTACTGCAAACCAAAAATAGAGACTTGATATTTAGTCTCTCTCTCTCTCTTTTTTTTTTTTCCCAGGAGGTTTCTCAGTCAAGTAAAGAGCTTGAAAATCAACTAAAAAAGGACACAAAATTTTAAGATACTTTTAAAACTTTTTGCATGTGTTATAATTCTTCATTTTCAAATGGTATTACATGCCATTTGATTTTGAAACCTGCAAAAAGTCATTAAAATATTTACTTCGCAGCACTTTCACAGATTTAAGTTCTATAATCAAATGTATCCAAAATTTTACCTTTCTTAAGCTCCTTTTTCCAACACAATATGTGTTTCTTCAAATTACAGACAGAGTTATGAATTTGACATTATGAACGTCAAATTTGTAAAACCAATTCAGCACACAAAAGCATGGTCGATTAGGCAAAATTACAAAAATCAATATTTAATATATGTGCAAAACTAGGACATTTTGCAGAAAAGTATTAAATATGGATTAATCATACTTAAATATGTAAGCAGCAGAATAAGTGATATTTGGCACAGCTTATATATAATACACTTCCTTTTCCGATTTTGGTAACAGAAAACCTTAAGGAGAAATAAACGCAAAATTTCAAGACCAACCACTAAACAAGACAGAATATATTCATTATGCAGAATGTGATGAAACATCATATGTTATATATTCCTCGCCTTTCTTCATAAATGAGCAAGAGACCTTATTCAACAGATTATGTTATTATGACACAAACATGAAATTTTACAAACAGAATGAAAAATTTTAATGACTCAATCCTTGAATCACAGATAAATTGAGGTCATTTTTTACAATGATGAAGGATGAATCAGATAATTGTTTTTACAGTCATGATTATGACTTATATTTCAGGCATCTCACCGCCAGGTACCATCATAGTAATGTTGTTTCCATTCAATAATATTTGATCAAGTTTCGTTATCCTTCTTCCCTCTGGTGTGCTTTCATATTCCGTTACATCTTCTAAAACCATATTTACGAAGTCATCAAATCCAAGCAACGTTCCCACAATTTCAATATCATTTTTCATGATAATATGTATTTTGGAACCAATACACTTATCTATGAGTTCCAACGGTAACAAGGTCGACGGATTAGGGATACTGGAAGCAGCCATTTTTCTTGTCTAGAAATAAGAAGTATAAATTTACCGATGTTATCTGTAAAATGCTTTATAACTAATTAACTAGTTAAAATTTTCTCGCTACGTATTATTTCGAAACTTCAAGCTATAAACTAACTTGCCGGCAATTTCAAACACATACACATAATAAAGGTATGACTTATTTTGCACTCAGTATAATGTTTTACCCACAAATTTCAGATCAAATTTATTAGAGATGTAAATAAGTTTTATTACTGACAAACTAATTTCGCACGATTTTCAGCCATTTCAATGGAGGGAAGAAAATAGGAAAATTGATAATTTTTATGGAACCTCTATGAGCATTTAAAATTAGGAAGGCTCAACCTTAGAGTGAGGACATTTCACAGGAAACTTTATGCAATCTAAAGATAAAACGTACCTATTTTTAATTTGTCATACTTCATTTTAATTTGTCATACTACTAGGCTTTTTTTTTTTTTTAGTTTTGTTTTAATTTTTACCTAAATTTTTACTGGTCTGGCAACACTTGTGTCACCTTGTTCTGCTGAGAGCACAGAGTTTGGTTTTCGTTAGAGGTCACCTCTTTTTGGGAAACGCGGGTCGCACGTAGTGAAATTTGAACATTGGAAACCGGTGTTAAAATTTGCAGGAGTACTTTTAAAGATTTTCTGATAATTTTACAAATTTAAATTTAATTTCTTTGACATCTTAAAATGGCTTTAAATAAATTAAGTATTGATGCTCTTGATTTAAAAGGTAAACGCGTGTTAATGAGGTGAGTTGTCAAAATTAATTCTTTTCTTCCATTGTAGTCTTTAATAAACATATTTGTTTAATGTGAAAAGGTGAATCATGTTCTGTTACGGAATTTTATTCCAATTTGAATCTGTTTTTAAGAACGTTGATATTAATATATTGAGTTTTTATAACTCTTTTTTGTTTTGCAGGGTGGACTTCAACGTACCAATCAAAGATGGAGTTATTACAAATAATCAGAGGTGTGTTTTGTTAAATACGAACTATGTATGAAAATTTTATATTTCATTGAATAATTGCCTCAAATTTCAAAAAGTACAAAAACTATTTGTTAAACTAATGCAATATTTAAATAAATTTCTCTGTTCTTACAGAACAGTGACAGAAATGTTCTTTTTTCATTCTCAGTATATTATGCATGTTATCATCAAAAGTGTATGAGCAAATAAAGTGTTAAAAATTTAAGTTATTCTTCAGTATTCTATTTTCATGATATATTTAAGAGAGTGATTTTATTTATAGAATAGTAGCTGCTTTAGATTCTATAAAATATGCTTTGGACAAAGGAGCAAAATCTCTTGTTTTAATGAGTCATTTGGGACGGCCAGATGGACAGCGTAATGAGAAGTATTCCTTAAAACTTGTTGCTGATGAATTGAAGAAACTCCTTGGAAAGTAAGATATGTGTAGTACATAGTTTTTTATATTTTTGAAAAAAAAATTGTTTTATTTATTTGATTGTTAATAATTTTAAAGCATTTATCCTTGATAAATTTTCTAGATATGAAATATTTTTGATTTTCCAGATATGCTGTGTGGCATTTATTAATGGGTGCCACCATATTGAGCTATATTAATATACACAAGATCTCAGTATTATATTTCCAGCTGTTTCTTGTTATTTATCTACTATAGTAAATAACCACCCTTAAATCTAAATTCTGTAATCATTTACACAAATATTTATTTGTAGCTTTGCGTACCTTGGGATGCATTACTGCTGTTATTTCTTCCTAGAATTCAAACTTAAGAAGAAATTACTTTCTTATTTAGTAACATCTCAGAAAGATGTAAATATAGCCCCAAATAGTTTATCTGGTAACTATAGTTGATACTCATCTGCTATAGGGGCCGAATTCAGAAACGTATGCACGTGTGTATATGTGTGTGTGTATACTCACACATACATATGTACATATATACATGCATACATTAACACATGCATTTCTGAACCCAGTCCTGATAACATAGGAGTACCTTAGGGTTTTCTATTATACTAGTACTGGTAACTATAGTAGTAATTAATATCTTGGGACTGTAAAACAGCAGATGTTTAATGAATGAAAAAAAAATTTCTTAATTGTTCCGTTAAAGTTTATTCTACAAATTCTTGGCAAATCATTTCTTTTTCAATGCTAAGATATCTGCCATGAAGGATTGGCACCAATTTCAAGATGATGCTGAACTTCCACCTGCTACACAAAACCAAAACAAGAAGTAGAATACTTACACAAACTCAGTGTCCATGTGCACATCGACCTATTTTAACTTAAACAATAAGTCAGAGAATTTTAAAAACTAGGCATTGGACAATGCCTTAACTCTGGCCATGTACACATCGACCTATTTTAACTTTAAAAAAAAAAATGCAGAGAATTGCAGAAAGTAGGCATTGGGAATTGTGCACTGCCTTAGCTTTGTCTAGGTACGCATGAATCTGTTTTCATTTAAACAAGATCAGGAAGCTAGAACAAAGTTAAGACTATCACACTAACCTAAAAAAAAATGCACCGCTGTCTTAACATACAGAGATGAACAAATAACCAAAAATACACAAACAGAAAGAAATAAATAACCAGAAATACATATTTCTTAACATGAAAACATTAAACAACGAATCTTTTAAAAAGAAAAATAACACACAGAGACGAATAAATAAATGAAAAGTTGTAACGGGTATATTTACTAATACCTTCTCTTTTGACGCACTTAGAGGGCGCTACATTTTAGCCAGCTAGCGCCACTCCCATGATCCTCTGGGAGCGCGGTAATAATGTAGTAGTAGCGATCAGCTATGTTTTTGGCCCAAATGCGCTTTAGCCCACTGCTTGGCGGCGATTGTTTTTGAATGAGCAATAAACGCGCCAACATGGGTAACTCCGTATATCCGCGAACATGGCTGACTGGGTATTTTGAAGCTACGGAAACATGTAGTTTTCGCGCATGCGTATTTCCTATTTTATAAAGAACAGTTTTATTGGTAATGTGAGATGACGTAGCGGTTTATTCGAAATTCTTACGTGTTAATTTAAGTAGTTATTTCAGTTGTCGTTGTATTCTTTGAATGCGGTGTTTTTGTGTTGAGTGTTTGCTATTTTCGTACCTTATATTTCGCTAAATACCGAGTCGGTATGGATTTAGCTGTGATGCTGAGAGAGGTGAGTGAATGTACATGTACATTTATTACTTTATTGGAAGTGCAAGTTGCTTAATTTTTATATTTTGTTGCCTTTTATTGAAATAATTTGGCTCAGCTGAAGAACAGAACGCTGGTATCGTTTGCAATTTATTTTATTTTGTTGATTTGTGCACATTGCCTACATTGTGCAATTCGCTGATGTTTTTTTTAAGTTGAAACGGAACGCTGTGCACATGGCATTTTCTTGTAATTTATTTTCGTTATTTTAGCTTATTTTGTTTTGTGTACGTTGCCTACATTGTGCAATTCGCTGAAGTTTTCTTTAAGTTTAAAAGGAACGCTGTGCACAGGCGTTTTCTTGTAATTTATTTTCGTTATTCTAGCTTATTTTGTTTATTTGTGTACGTTGCCTACATTGTGCAATTCTCAGATTTTTTTTTAAGTTAAAACGGAACGGTGTGGACATGGTATCGTTTGTAATTTTAATGCCCTTTTAAAAAAAATTCCTTCTTTCTGGGATGCCATTTTGGTTACGTTTTCGTGGAGCATGTCGGGAAGGTTATGTAACGGCATAAAATGTGTAAGTATTACAACATAAAATGTAAATAATTAATTTAAAGGTAACTGACAAATATTTTAATGATCGTAATGTTCGTTTTGCATATTATTTTATTATATTTTTGTGGCCACAGTTTGCATACTAATTTATGGTTTAGAATTCTATGTTTTGTTTATAATAGGTTTTCGCGGAGCGTGTCGGGAAGGTTGCAATTGCAAAGGCGTTTCGCAGAAACACGCCGAATTGGCGATTTTCAAAACATCGCCAAGCAGTGGGCTAAAGCGCATTTTCACCATGTTTTTTTTAGTATAATTTTGTTTCTTTTGTTATGTCCGTGTGTTATTATGTTTTGTAAATGTGGAGCCTAAAATCTAATTAAATATATCTGCTCTTAAGAATGGTTATTTTTATTTGCTGCAATGTTTACCAAGAGTCTCGTCACAACACAACGGGCATAACGTCAATTTTATAACATACCTTTTTTTCATATGCATATGTTAGGCTTGACACCACTATCTCCTGCATTTTCCACGTAAGCAATTCAATTAAATTTTTTATCCTTTCGGCTCATTCATATCTGCAAGCAATTAAACCAGCTTTCATGCAAACGTCTTTCGTCCATCATCCAACCAATATGAAAACCTGAAATTCATAATAGTAACGGTTGGAATGTGCTTTAGCCCACTGCTTGGCAGCGATTGTTTTTGAATGAGCAATAAACGCGCCAACATGGGTAACTCCGTATGTCCGCCAACATGGCTGACTGGGTATTTTGAAGCTTCGGAAACATTGCCTACATTGTGCAATTCGCTGATGTTTTTTTTAAGTTAAAACAGAACGCTGTGCACATGGCATTTTCTTGTAATTTATTTTCGTTATTTTAGCTTATTTTGTTCATTTGTGTACGTTGCCTACATTGTGCAATTCTCAGATTTTTTTTAAGTTAAAACGGAACGGTGTGTGCATGGTATCGTTTGCAAAGACGTTTCGCAGAAACACGCCGAATTGGCGATTTTCAAAACATCGCCAAGCAGTGGGCTAAAGCGCATTTTCACCAATAGTAACAAGCAAAATAATAGCAACTTCAAAATACAAGACCATCATGCAACCAAACATAGCAATTGAAAGAATGCTAACAACCAAAAACCTGGGTGCATACGAAAGGGTTACTATTACAAAAAATAGCCAAAATCTAAATTTATAAGAACAGGTTTGGCAATATTTGCAGAAATAACCCCTTTTTAATAATAATAACTTTAAATAAAAAATTTCTCAAGGCTAATTTTACCAATGTTATCAACATTAGGGTTACAGAAAAACCTATTTAACGCAGCAGGCTTCCAGATTTCATGAACAACCAATACTACTTGGCGATTTTTTTTAGACAGGAACCAAGGGATACCGTACAATAAATTTCAACCAATTGTTTTTATATTCATGTAGTTTATCTAGTCTTTTTATCTCTTCTATTATATCTAACAGCCCAAATTTTTTAATAAATATATGTGAATCATTATGAAAATGAAGAAATAAACATGTAAAATTCATAAAAAGAAATTAGTCTCATTAAATTCAACTGTTGAAAGCTTAGGAACTGAATATTTTTATAAAGCCATGATTATCACACAGTATAACTTATCTCATCCTACTTAATTACTACAAAATAAATGGAAACTTAAATCATTTTGAATTTATCACTATCCAACTGAAGTAAAGGAAGCGTAGATCAGTTGCTAAATAATTATATACTGCTCGCATGCTACTAATTGCACGATGCACAGCCATGAACAATATATTTATTGGGTTGATTATTCTGTTTTTATGCACATATACAGTTCTTGGTAATTATGTCTCTGTTTTGATAAATTTATGCTATATGTACACATTATATAAAGCAATCTTAACATCCATTTATAATATGCAAAATACAATTTTTTACATGGTTGTTAAAGATGCTTTTTTTAAACCAAAATTGGAAGTGTAATCTTTGATAGGTGTTAAAATATATTACGTTACTACATCTTTTATAAATTAAGTTGTCAGAATATATGGAAGGTAATTAAAAAAATGAGAAAGAATTTTTATGATAAATTAACTATCACAATATATGAAAAGTAATAAAAAATGAGAATTTTTTTATCTTGAAAATAATGATAAAAGTAATTTATAGCATTATCATGTGAATAATAATTTTCTTTTTTTTTTTCTATACTCGTATAAAAATTTTATACTTCTGATTAAATGAAAGGCATATTTTCAATCATTTTTGTAGGGATGTTTTGTTTTTATCTGACTGTGTTGGTTCTGAAGTTGAAGCAAAATGTGCTGATCCTGCTAATGGAACCATCATTTTATTGGAGAATTTGCGATTCCATATTGAAGAAGAAGGAAAAGGTGTTGATGCTAGTGGTGCTAAGGTAAACATAAAATACCTATCATCAGTATCAATGTCATAAACATCAGTTTAAAGCAAACATTTTAATTGATGTTTATGGTATTTTAAATATATATTATACATAAATATAATATACGATGTTTTAAATATATATGGCATATTTGGATATCCAACCATGCATGAATGCCTGTTTCTGCAGTCATGTCAGCTGTTGGAATAACTTCCGGTCATCTTGTGAACCAGTCTATGATAGTAATTCAGAACTGTTTTCCATCAGATGGAGGGAGAGGACCTAAAAAATTTATATGCATCAGGTTAAGTAAATGTACCAATTAAGAGATATGGTATGTTTAATGAGGAACTACTCTTATATCTGTCCCCAGTTGGCGACAAATTTCTCGCCAAACATTTTTGGCGAGAAACTCCACGACACGCCATTACTATCTAAATTTTTTGTTTACATTTCGGACTTTAAGCCTAAAATGTCTGCAAAAACCACGTTTTTACACACAATTTACGTTATAAGTCCGAAATAAAAACAAAAAATTTACATAGTAAAAGTGTGAAGTTTCTCACCAAAAATGTTTGACGAGAAACCATGTACACAGCAATCTGTTTTAACTTTAAAAAACATCAGATAATTTCAGAATTTGTGGCACTGCGCTGAAATAATTGCATAGCTCTAACCTTGCTAAAATAAACTAAAATAACAATACATTTCCACAAAAATATACTTTTACCAGCACACCAGTGAACAAATCATTCATTATTAATAACATAATTCCCTTAAAAACCATGTACACAGCGATCTGTTTTAACTTTAAAAAACATCAGAGAATTGCAGAATTCGTGGCACTAAGCAGAAATCATGACATTCTCCAAACCTCGCTAAAATAATAACAGTAAATTTTAAAAAATATATACTGTAAGCATAAACACAAACCGTGAAGAAATAATTCATTAATAACACAATCATCTTAAATACAATATTCATTAAATATATTACAAAATGCATTAACATTCCCTGAAATACACGAGAAAAAACATAGCTTCACTTACCATTCAAAATTCTTTCGGACTTATGACACGTCATATTTCGCTTCAAAAACCCGGACTCCCATAAAAAATCCAAAAATACGCTTCTATCACCATACACACAGCCGTGAACAAAAGATTCATTAACTACACCCACATCGTACCGTCTCAAACTAAACTTATCCTGAACACAATCCATAATGCGCGGCTGAAACTTTTCAACCACTTCCTTCAATCTAAGACACGCCATTCCCACGCACAGACCGAAACTCCAAACGCAAAACAAAACCACGGCACCCACTCAACTTTCAACGTCAAAATTGTTGCTATACCAAAAAATCCCGCCAAAAACCATCGCGGAATACACAATCGCGCCAAAAACCAGCACAGAACATATATCACCACATTTGGCGACCACATATATCCTGGCAGCAACCGAGGACTTATATCAGAGTAGAGCCTTTAATGATTTTAGATCGTGGCCATTTATCACAGCTCCACACAAAAGATTTTATTTCTTTTCAGATGCCTGGCCATACAAAACGTTAAGTGGTTAAATGGAGGGAGGCTGAGATACAGGAATGAGAGAAAAACTGCTAATCTCATACACTGGAGAACAAAAAGACGGGGATATTTTTGGGACATGTCGCAGACATGTACAGATGAGTGTCCTTGAGAAGGAAATAACATTTCTCTAATTTTATAGAGGAGGTATAGGATGGTAAAAGTTACTGAAGTTCTTCATGGTTTGATTGAGCAGCAGTGATTTTTTTTAATTCGATCACAGTTGATGAAATGTCATCTGTATCAATTCGGGATAGTACATTGGCAGCAAAGTTACCAGAGTCTTTAATGTATTCAGTGTTAGTGGTAAACTAAGAGACAAAATCCAAATTATTTAGTATGCCAAGCACTGCATTTGGTGGGATGTTGTTGGAATGCAAATTTAAAGGGTTTGTCATCAGTGTATAGATGACAAAGTTCCTCCCTTCAAACATATGTCTAAATTTTTTAGTAAAGAGTACATAGCATATAGATCAGGGTCATAAATGGACTTTTTTTTTTAAGATTTAGTTAGTTTAACTGAATATAAAGGTGTTCCCACTGTTGCTTTGCATGAAAGGGTCGCCGATTGCTATGTCAGACACATCAACCTATATATTTAATTTTGCACCGGACACAGGATGTCGTAACAAGGTTGTTCTTGCAATAGCTTCCTTTGTTGTTCTGAAAGAGAATGTTACTTCATCATACCATTGTAATTGCTCAGTAGAAGCTATAGAACGAGGGCACATTTTTATTAGTATACCTTTCAAGTAATATGACTAATTATGCTAGAATTTGAACAGCTTTAGGAATACAGTATCTATAAAAATTAAATAAACCCAAGAATCAGCATGATTGAGTGAGAGTCTATGGTTGAGGAAAATCAAGGATTTGTTTTACATAATCAGGAAGGTGTTTAGTTTCTTCACCTGATAATTTAAATCTTTCTACCTAGGAAGTCTATGGTAGCTTGACCAAATTGGCATTTCCCAACATTTATGCACAAATCATACACTGGTGTGCAAAAGTTAAGGACGAAGTCGAAAAATTAGCATATCAGCTGAACGAAGAGGCAGAGCGGACAGAAAGACCAATCAGGAGATTAAGTAAGGTGATGTACGGTAGCACATGCGCAGATATGCAGGTAGACGTAATGGGGGAGTGTCTGAGTAGTATAAAGCATGTTGTCGGTGTAAGATCAGTATTTCTGGCAAAGAGATTGCATGCCGTATAGCAGTTAAAATCACACCGAGTTGCTGCCTCAGCGAGAAATGGCGAATAATCAATCTGTTAGACGACATCTGGATGCTTTTACCCGAGGTCGAATCATTGGGAAGTTGGAGGAAGGCCGCAGTGTGATAAGTGTGGCTGCAGAGTTTGGAATTGCTCACAGCATCGTTTCACGACTTTGGAGACAATTTCAAACTACAGGAACAGCTATCCGGGGGTTTAGTAGTGGTCGTCCACGAGGAACCACACCCGCAGATGACCGGTATATTGCCTTACAGGCCAGAAGAAACAGGCGGCAGACAGCGGGAGAAATCGCTAGACACACGACACAGGTGACTGGACGACCGATATCGCGTTTTACCATGGCCAGAAGACTGCACGGTGGTGGTCTGTTTGCACGACACCCTGTACGGTGTGTACCTCTAACGCCTGCCCATCGGAGAAGGCGTTCTCTGTGGTGCTGGGAACACCGGAATTGGAGAGACAATGAATGGGGACGAGTACTCTTTACAGATGAGAACAGATTTAGTCTGAGTTGCGATTCTAGACACATACACATCTGGACAGAGCGGGGAACGCGCAATAACCCCTTCAACATCATCAAAAGGGACTGTTTTGGAGGTCGCAGAGTTCTCGTTTGGGGAGGCATAATGCTTGGTAGCCGGACCAACCTTCATATCTCCCAAGGAGGTTCGTCACCTGGGACTGCTATTGTAATGAGGTTCTTCTTCCTTACATGCGTCTTTTCACAAGGGCTATGGGTCCTCAGTACCTCTTTGTGGACGAGAATGCTCCACCTCATCGCACAGTTACTGTCGAAGAGCTGTTGGAGAGTGAAGATATTGAACACATGGATTGGTTGGCAAGGTCTCTGGATCTAAATCCCATCAAGCATGTATGGAACTTACTAGGGAGACCTCTGGCAGCACGTAACTTATCGCCAGTAATGATTCCGAGACTGCAATTGGTGCTACAAGAAGAACGAGCAACGGTGTCTCAACAGCTCATTAACAACCACATATCCAGCATGCACAAATGATGTGAAACCTGCCTAGCAGTCAGGGGAGATCATATCCCCTATTAAAGACCGGATGTTTCTTGCTGGACACCCATCATAGGGATGTTTCAGCCTTCAGTCGCAATGCGCTCCATGCTACTTTTTCAATAAAGCTTCTTTTTATCCCTCTGATTTCTCTTTTAGTATGTGTTGCTTACATTACTCATCTCCTTACGTATTGGGGATCTTACGGTATTAAATGTGTTGATTTGGAAAGCTTTTGTACAAAGTTATATTGAAAAAACCGTCTCATCCTTAATTTTTGCACACCAGTGTATTCCTGAACTTTACAAAATAGAAAGTTTAATGTTTTTAATGCTCATGTTCATTATTAGAAGCCACAAGTAAATCATCAACAAATGCTTAAAAAAATTTGAGTAACCTCATTGATAAACCATTGGAAAGTTGAGAAAGCATTACAAAGACTAAACTGCATTCTCAAACTTTCAGAAAGAGTAAAAGGAGTATGTATAGCTGTTTTATGTACATCATCTGCATGTATGGAAATTTGGTGACATGCTTTGTTTACATCATAAACATTTGTTTATGATGCAGTTCTGATATGGGCTGCCTTGATCAGGCTGAATAATAACATCATGAATAAAGTGGCAATATTAGGCGGCAAGTGAGCCACAACATAGTTGAATTTGATCTTTTGTTCTGATTTTGGTTTAGAAGTTGCTAATTCAAACATTGATTTCATCATGTCAAACCAAAGAGATAAATCAACTTGAATCACAACAGTTAAAGTTTCAGAATCGGGCATTGTTCAGGTGGAGCATGCACCAGATATTACTAGATTTCAGTTGATTATCTTGAAAAATTCCATGTCCAGAATCACAGAAGTCCAGATCTTGGACTTTGTACTGTATATGTTTTTGGTGATTTGGATATTAGATCATTCCAGATACTGGATGTTGAGACTTTAAACTTTGTACTGCATTTGTAATTGTAATAAATACAGTAAGCTATGACATTTATACAGTAAGCTATGACATTTATGACGAAAATAAATGCAATTTGTGAATGTAATATTTAAGATATCAACTTGTGACACATTGAAAACATTATCTTTAAACAAAAACGAAATTTATACAGTCAAGAACATAAAGCAAAGAAAATTATGTTGCTTTTATTGGTAATTGTTTCATAAAAGATTTTATATGGTATTGAGCTCTCAAAGGCTATTTCTAAATAATTTCCAGTGTAGTTCCTGCTTGTAAATTTGTTTCTTAATAATATCATTATGTTATACATTGGTTACTATATATAGAGAGAAATTATCTTAAGACTAAAGATTGATAATTGAAGATGACAGTATTACAAATTTCTCCTGCTCTCCAAAAGTAAAGTGTTTGTGTGGAACTTTTTCTAAGTAGCATAAAGCAAATCAATTACCATTAACTCTTTGGGACTGAGATAAGAACAAAGTCTGTTGTTTAAAAAGATGTCTATTTGTAATGACCATATTTTTATCCTGGATATTTGTAAATACCTTAAGGTATGTAAACACAGACTGAAAAGATAAATTTGCATATGGAAAATGAACGTTCCAAGACTTAAAAAAAAAAAAAAAAAACTATGAAACCTAAAATAACACTAAAAGGAGTGATATTGAAGATATAGCACCTAAATAAATAGAAAAAGCATATAATATGATTTCACTTTTTGAAATTAAGAAAACGATGAAGCACATTAAGAAAGCTAAGAGATTGTGACTTGTATATGCTAAAAAACTAGTTTATATAACAGATTAATTGTTTTTCCATCATGTATTTCTTCATACTGAGCATTTTAGGAATCAGTGTACCTTTATACAAATGTTTTATTTACTTATGGTCACTGTCACCACTCTTTTTTTTGGGGGGGATAATATGGATGGAAGTCAAATGTATGTGTAATTTCGTGTCATATTAGATCTTAGCTTTTTTATTATGCTTAAAAAATAATTAACCTGAAGGTTTCATATTTTAATGAATGCCCAAACGGATTTGTTAAGGTTTTTTACACTCTGGCTGAGCTCGCAGTCTACCAGTCTGCTGTTGCACTCACTTCTGCTAACCCATTTCTTTTTAGCTATATTAAGCATCATTTTCTTAACACTTTTGCAGTATACAATTCAACATCAAAATCACAAAAAATAAAAATCTAAACCCTTTCAGAATCCAGTCACCAGAAAGGGTTTCTTAAGGATTTTTATGCTCTCGCTGAGCTCGCAGTCTACAGTTAAACTTGCACCTGTTAATCCATTTCTTTTTGTCTTTTTAGCTTTATTATTGAGCATCATTTTCTTTGCTTTTACACCATATACAGTTCAACAGCAAAATTACAAAAAAAAAAATGTTATTAACAGTGTATACTTAGAATTTCTGATGCAGTGTTAAGTGTCAGAATACATTTTTCTGTTTTTTCAGTCTTTTCTCACTTTATCCTATCAGTCTTCAGTTTTCTTTGTAAGTTGGTTTGCAAAACTTAGCATTTTATGTATTAACTTTATTAAATATCATGTTCTTTGCACTTATGCCACATAAAATTCAATGCAATGGCAAAATCACAAAATATTTAAAAACAGCGTATCTGTAGAATTTCTGATAGACAGTTTCACATATTGGAGATAAAAATGTTTTAGTATTCCATACATTGTTTCCACTGCTTGGTTTTAAATCATTTAGTTTGTTTATAAAAAATTATTAAAATTTTACAAAATATGAAATAAAAAATTCAAAATTTACAATTCAGGCTTCCAGGAGCACATGTTCAGGTGGAGGAATACGTTATTCAAAAGTTGAAAAGTAACATCATTATTTCGCAGTGCGAGGAACATATATACATAGATACACATATGAAGATTCTTCATTAGTTCTTTAAAAGTAATACAGGGTGATAATATTTGTTGGCAACAATTTGAAAAGTGATTCTCCATTGATGGTAGATAATGTAAAATCCCATTTCGAGACTTATAGCTAAAGCGCTTTGGGGCTAATAAAACCAAGCAGATGATAAATAAGAGTTCTTTATCAAAACATTCTGAAAATTAGGATTGGAGTTCATACTGAAAAATAGACAGGACTTTATTAAATTTATTAGTAACTTTATTAAATTTAGTAATTATTATTTAGTAACTTTATTAAATTTGCCTGTATATGAGTCAATTGTAATGAAATAAGGTCATTGATGGACTCTATTTTCACCCTGTGAGTGGTATTGCATTTTTCAATTTGCTCATGAAGAGCTATATTTAAACAGTTTTAAGTCTCTGTTTACATTAAATTCCATTCATTAAGATGATATTTACATCATTCAAGAAAGAAAATAAAATGCATTTTAGCTAATATATACCAAGTAACAAAAAATCCCATAACTGGATATACATGTATTAACTGTTCTTTAAATGATTTCTCGTGGCTGAAAATTTTCTATTAAAATATATTTATGAAGTATATTACTTAACCCTCTGAGCAGCACTGGGTTTTAGATTTGTTATGAAGATTTGCATTTATGCAACATTCATTAGCTAAATTTATGTGATTACTTATTTTAGCCTCTATTTTCATAAACTTGCATTCATTAAGATTACATTTGCATTATTAAAGAAAGTAAAAAAGCAAAATATCTTAAGCTAATATGTATCAAGTGACAAAAAATCTCATGAACGGATAAAGCCGGTCATGCCACTCAGTTAATCAATGGACATCACTTGTATCATTCCTAATAGTTTCAGACTAGCTTTGTCCTCAAGTCATGAAAGATTAAAATTGGAAGATTTAACAAATTAGAGTACTGGAGAGAGAGGATTGTTATTTTTAAATATCCTATAAAGTATAGAAAATTATTCCAGGATTAATTAGTACAGCATTTTCACTTAACTCTTCAACCATGCAGTGTATCTATGAATACTTTTTTGTATTTAAATGAATGGAAGGAAGTAACTATGCTAACAGAATGGTTACTTCTAACATGAAAAGAAAATTAGAAGTGTATTACCAGCTGCATATTCTGGTTAACAGAAAATATGACAAATGAAATGGGTGATGCCCATTTCCTAATGACATACCATTGGAGACATATATTGATAAAGCAAGAATAAAAATTATAAGGATATTAAATGTGTCATCTCTTTAACAAAATTTGACTGTACCTGTGGAATCCACATTCAGTAAAGAAGTTATTACAAAATTAGAAATTAAAATAGGATTTTTGATAATCTTTCCCACATGGTATCTGCCAGAAAATCAGTTTTTAATTCTTCTATCAGTGCATGTTTTCTCCATTAAATACAGAATAGTATCTGACAAGTAATCAAGCTGACTGAAGAATGAAAAATATGGCATGATATTTTATTTTTTATTTTTGAGTAATTTTTTTTGGAAGAAAATGAGTATTAAAATTTAATGAACATTTTTATAGGTGAAAGCCAAACCAGAAGATGTTGCTGCATTTCGTGCTTCTCTAACAAAATTGGGTGATGTTTATGTTAATGATGCATTTGGCACTGCTCACCGAGCACACAGGTAAAAGAAAAATATTTATTTATGTTATTGATTGACTTAGAATTATCTGATAATTTTTCATTGATTTTTTCCCCTCCCAGTTCTATGGTTGGAGTTGATCTTCCACAAAAAGCTTCAGGCTTTTTGATGAAAAAGGAGCTAGAATATTTTGCCAAAGCTCTTCATAATCCTGTACGACCATTGCTTGCAATTTTAGGAGGGTAACTATGCGATCTTTTTTTTTCTTTCTCTCTCTTGCAAAAGGATTTCGTAAAGTCATTGTAAACATATCACATAAAAAGTTCTTGTCCTAATTTATGTTTGAAGTATCATTGCATAAATAGAGTAATGAAGAAGCTCAAGAAAGAAGAAAAAATGTATGATCCGAGACAGATTTTAACAAAAATTTAATTCATAGTCTGATTTTCATTCATATGCACTGATATTATAGTAAAAGCCTGACTGTCTGGTATTCAAGTAATTGAAATGGTTTAGAATCCTTTTAAAAGAAAATTAGCCCAATTTATAAAAGCATCATAATGCAAATATAGGACCATTACTCGAAATCCCACTGATAATATATGGTTCTCTTTCAAAAGATATAGCTAATCTACCACTATAAATTGTATCCATTGTATTATTCCAAGAATTCATCCTTGGAACTGGATACTTCTCATAGACATCTTTCCCATCGAGCCATTTTCAACAAATAAAAATTTACTAGATAACTTTAATTTCATGTTTATACATTATTCTGTTAACTTACTTTAACAGAATAATGTATAAACATGATGCCATTAACAATCATGAGATCTTCTGCATGCTTTTATGAAAATCTTATTAATTTTCAATAAGCCAGTTTAGTTTTTGTAAAGAAGGATATAAGCTAACTGTCATCTATCTGACCTCATTCTTACATTTTAAAAAAAATTATTAAAATTTGAGATTTGCCATCTATGAAACAGAATGCAGTGGAGTAATCTCAAAACTACTGAATCTACAGAAAAGTTGTGTGAATAGTTTCTACTGCAGAAAAGTTGTGTGAATGGTCACAGTATGTGACTTACAGGGTGATCAGCGAATAAGCCCTGATTTCAAAATTTTAAAAGCACATTTTAAAGGCTATTGATATCACTACAACAAACATTGATAGAAGTATGCGGTAAACTGTACATTTATTAGAAAAAGTGTAAAAATGGTGTACACAAGTTTAAAAAATTTAGTTACAAAAATCGTTAACAGATGGCACTCTGTGCTGAAAATTCTTTCTCTGAAAGGAGTCTAAAAAAAAATAAAAGTAAAGTGTAAAGCAGCCTTTGAAATCAAAATACAATTTTTTCAAAATGTTCACCGTTCGAAACAATGAGGTGGCGTAAATGAACAATGAAACTTGACATCATGTCTTGCAATGTCTCAACGGAAATGGAATCACATGCAACACCAATCAACGATTCAAGCTTATTTAGAGTAGCGGGATTGTTTCGATAGACAGTGTCTTTCCATGCGTCCCATTGAAAGAAGTCACATGGACTCAGATCGGGAGAATATGTAGGCCAAGCTATTCTTGTGTCAGTAAATTGCGGATAATCTAACGCAGTTACTCTATTCCCAAAGTATTCATGAAGAAAGCGAAAAACTTTATCTGTTCAATGTGGTCGAGCTCTATCTTGCATGAACCAGTCGATACCTGGTCGATCCTCCAACGCTAGTTGAGTGCTGAGAAATTCTTCCAAAATTGTAACGTAATGTTCAGTAGTTATTGTTTCCCGTACAAAAAATTGTCCGATAATGCCTCTGGCGCATATCGCAGCCCATGCAGTAACTTTAGGCGAATGCAGCACTTTCTCTTCACACAAATGAGGATTTTCGGAACCCCCAAATCTCCAGTTTTGTTTATTAACGATTCCATTCAAATGAAAATGTGCCTCATCTGTGAACCAGATGCAACTCACATCAAATCTGTTGTTGTCGATCATTGTTAGAATCTGATTCGCAAAGTCAACCCTTTGTTGCACAGCTTTCGTTGGTATGGCCTGATGACTTTGGATTTTGTATGGAAACAGTTGTAGGCTATTTTTTAATATTTTTTGCGTGCTTGTGTACTTCAAGCTTGTGTCTGATGCAATCCATTGGATACTTTTCCTAGGATTTTGTTGAACAATTCCAGAAACTTTGGCTGCATTCGCAGGAGTGACTACAGTTTGCCTAGGCCCAACATTTCCTTTTCAATCATCAGCCATGCTGCCAGTCCGTTCGAATTTTGCAAAGAGCATGCGAATGGTTTTCGCATCGGGTCCAACTGGAACATTGAATCGGTTTAGAAAACTGTGACGTGTTGCCGTAGGACCGTGTTTTAATCGGTGAAATTCCAGAACCAAGAAACTTTGTTCAATGGAATACATTATTTCACTTTCTACTCTAGCCTCTTTTCACTAGCCAACAATTGTACTGATCACTTTCGACTTCGAAGCACATTTTAAAGGCTATTGATTGCGATTAGAGCGCCATCTGTTAATGATTTTCGTAACTAAATTTTTTAAACTTTTGTACACCATTTTTACAGTTTTGCTAATAAACGTACAGTTTACCGCCTAATTCTACGATCTTTGTTGTAGAGATATTTAACTTTGAAATCAGGGCTTATTTGCTGATCACCCTGTATTTAATATGTATAAATACTGATGATATAATGTTTAAAATTCTAAATGATTTAAGTTAATATCCTATATTCATAATTTGCAGCTGTTGATTTCTAACTAACTAAAGAGCACTCTGTTCCTTCAAACTTCTGCCATTATGACCGGCACAAGTATATTAGGACCTACATCAAATTTCATAGTCGACAGGATTTTATAACTGGTTAAATTGTTTTACAGTCACATGTTTATGGTCTATGAAAAATACATCAGCTTTTATGCCCAAAATGATTTTTCCCCCAAAATCTTACGTAATTTTAAATATGTGCTTTTGATAACAAAATAAGTAAATCTTGTTATAATTTTAGCATGGAAATTCCGTTCTTTCATTTCCATTGTGAGCTGTACATATATGCTCAATTGTCTGCAGTTTTCATGTATGTGACATTTCCCAGATAGTGTAGCTTTTACTTTGTATATTAAAATTGAATTCCTTAAAATTATGCAGTTTTAGCAATTAAAATGTGAAACTTATCTTTCTATTTTTTTAAATATATGTAGTTTATTTTTTTCATCTTATCTAATTGTAGTTCTGTGTATAATTCTTATGGACTTTTTTAAAATCTTATTTATAATTATAAATTAAGTTATTCTTGAGATTTGGTAAAATATTCTAGAGTCGATTTTTGAAGAGAATGTACTCAACTTTTGTTTTGCTTTAATTTTATGATCAAGAGGAATATTGTTTTCATTAAGGAATATTTTTTCACATGTTTGAATAACCAGGAACATCCATCATATGCAGAGATTAAAATTGTGAAGATCTGCTTTCAAAACAGCATTTTACTTCTGGTATGTGAAACAGCTGTCAAATAAATAATTTAAGAATGCTATACTTGGTATTAAGCCTTTAATGATTTTGAAATTTAATATTAATATAATTTTTAGCTTTTTATGTATACTAGCTGGGGAGGCTCAGGGAGTTGATATGAGATTGTGTGGTAGAGTAGGAATAAAAGGTTAATTTTAAAATGTAAGAGGTAATTTTTTTTATTGAAAACATATTCCAACTATTTACAATACTTTTTTAAAACTATAGGCTGATTTGATAGGAAATTGCAGTCTTTTAAATTGGAATGGCAGTTCAGTAGATACCAGAAGTATTCTGGAGATAAATACTGTGTGTCCTTTGTCATTTCCAGTCACATGTTTGTTGTTCACATTCGGCTTCGATGATGTTATTTGATAGCTGTTTTACGACCATCCTTGTTGCATTACATAATTTTGGTTGAGTTGATATTTCTGAGTAGTATCATCGGAGATCCAATTTTCAGTCAAAGGCAGTGTAATGGCATTCCTGTTACTTATCCTGGTACCAAAGAGTTTAAATATTCTGTAGGAAAGTTAACACTTTGTTCAGTGTTTATCATCCTATCAATCAATTTATATATTCTCTCTTCAATGAGAATTTAATTTTGAATATTAAAGTTGATATCATCAACATTATTATTTTTAGTTGCCAAAATTTCCCTTTCAAATAGCCACTTTGGATTGGTATAGTTGTGAACAAACAATGTTTGGATAAATTTGGTCGATGAGTTTGTTTCCAGTAATGGCTATGTTGCAGAAATCACTGTTGAGTTCAATGAGGCTAGTTGTCTGGTCAGTTGGATATGTGTCTTTGCCTTTTTGTAAAAGTTTTTGAATGAAATGTGCTGTTGTTTTGTCTTTTCGATAGTTCAACTGTTATATTTTTTGTTAGTCGCAGTATTTGTATGTGTGGCTGGAGATGTGATTTTTTTTTAAGCATGCATTGATTTCATCTGCTGATGTTGACTTGAGGATAACTGATAGTATTCTTCAAAAATCTCCTGACAGTATGAGAAGAGCTCCTCCTATCACTTTAGAGTTTCCTAGTAAGTCTTCTAATGTTCTGTCCATGGCTTCGAGTGATTTATATGTGCCATTTGTACATTGGTCCCAGAAAATAATTTTAGCTTGTTTTACAAGTTAAACCCATCCAAATGCTCTTGACATTTTACATACCGGGAAATGTTCTTCAGCTATATTTATCAGTAATTGTATGGTGGAATATGCAGTTCAGCCTCCTTTCATAAGTGTGGCAGCAATGATGATGCAATGCCAGATGATGCCAGTGCAAGTGTGGTGTATTGTTTAGCACATATTTCTGCCAGCAATAGCTTTATTAGAAACCTTTTTCTGGTGTATCCAAGTAAATAATTTCGCCAATGTTGTTGTTGATCCGGTGCATGTTAACATTCTAATTTTTTTGTTGAGATTGAGGAGTGTTTTGTTGTGAGCACGTTGATGTTGTAGCCTTTTTCCTGTGTAATTTCAAAGTTTAGCACCTGAAAGCATCTTGTCATCTTGCTTGCATCCCGAATTGTACTAAGGTCTGGTTTTTTATTGCTAAACATTTATATTCTAGGCAAATAAGTGTTTCATTGAAGATGTTGTTGTTCAATTCAATGGCCAGTTCTGGATGAGCTTGTCAGATTTGGTACAGTATATCATCACTCATATTCTCTTTGATGGAGTCCCATTGCTGTTTTTGATTCAATAGGTTACATGTCATTAGAATTATGGCGAATAAGTCTCTGATTTGTTCAGCTGAGGCTGTGAGTGAGGTTTCTTGTAGTGTTAATTCTCAGTGGTTGTCGTTTTCCAGTAATCTTAAGCATTGGCATGCTTCTGTACGTCTGGCATATGTAACTGTCTTGAGATCTGTGAAACTTGTTGGTTCACATATTTCATGTAGCAACATCTGGAGATAGAAACATTGAGCATTGTTTGGATGTACGGTGTGTACTTGGGCTAGTGCATAAGTTTTCATGATTCTTGGAAGATCTTCTTCTGGAATTCGTTGTTTTCGTTGTTGAAAGATTTTTCTTTTGGTTCCATATATAATAGATAGGGACGTTGACATATAGTAATGTTTTCGAGAATGGATCCGTTTGGCACAGTTGGAAAAGCTGTTAATATTTCGTTCTTATGTGGTTCGCTTGCAGTTTCTCTGGCGGTGTCTTTTGTGGCGGTGTCTCTCTGTATATTCTCCAAATGTACTTCTAGATATTGCACAGTTGATTCGTGTTTGTGTATGGGAAAACCGAAAATCTGCCACACTGCTTCATTACTGTTGATGTACCTTCCCATTTGGTATGTTCCACGATGATCTTTGATGTTCCTGTATGTTCCAGACTATTCCTGAACATTTCACCACATTCCAAAATGTTCTGGGATTTGTGGAATGCTCTGGACTGATCTAGAAATTTCTAGAGGGTGAAACTTCCAGCCCTTATATCTTCAAAAGTATGCCCTTCAGTAGAAATGGGAACCTTCATGGATGGGGCATAGAGGTAACCACACCATGGAAACTCCCTTGATCGTACCGGGACTCGTTTCTGAGTTTTAATGGCATGCACACTGTACACTTACTTTTATAATATATGTTGATTATTGATGGCTAACCTGTTTTCAGCTGATTTGATTTCACCTGCCACTTTATTTTCTGCTTTGAAAAAGATTAATACATTCACTTTTGCAGTAATTTTACTTGAATCGTATGTAATCTCATAACTTTTCTTTTCACTTTCATCTTTCATTATATGAATTTATTTAGATGTAGAAAAAATAATAGAATGAAAATTTAAAAATTCAATCATAATAATTGCAACAAAAAGCTTTATAATGTAAGCTGTTTCTTACACATGCAAACAGGATTTATATAGGTCCTTAAAACATTTTAGTCCTTAGGTTTTTTGGAAACAAGTTTTGATGCGTAGAAGTCTAATTTCGGCAAAAATTTGCAAATGGTCCATAATTTTTTTTCACCTGGCATTTCCATTTCTTTTTTGTGACTGTTATTCAGTTTGACTTAACATTTTGGAAGAATATAATCCAAACAATGCAGCTCATAACAAAGCCATTGCAAACTGATGTTGTAAACCAGGGATTCTCAACTTTTTTCTTGCACTGAACCTTTTCAAAAGAATGGTTTTCTTCACTGACCCTCTTACATTTTTCTGTATAATATGCAGCATACAATGTAATCATAATATAAATATTTGTTCATAAATAACTGAAAGATAATAATTAGACTTGAAAATATAGATCTAAAAGTTTGTGAAAAAAGGTTCATTGGATTAGTTTTATTATTTTTTGTATTATTAACAAATATGAACAAGTTTTCAGAAACAAAATCTCAGATTATAATTGCTCAAAAGTTTGATTATAATTAATATGATGGCTGTGCTTGATATATTGATGCCCTTTTTAAATATTTGGCATAATATTACTTTATTTAATTCTTAAATACTGCCATCTAAAAATATTACTAATCATATTTTCCACTGTAAATCCTTGACTCGATATGAATGCCTGCTTTCACTAGGCAACAAGAGGAAGAGTGAATAATGGTGATTCGACAACTTTTATTTAAGGCTAGTTCTTTTGGATGACTTTTACAAAACTTAGCATATGCATGTATTTTGAAAGAGACTTGTAGGCATAGGATTAAATTTATATTAATGAACAATTAATTATAAATTTTTAGCCCAGAAGTCCTATTAGTCTGGAAATGGGATTTTTCATCGAATTGCTGTAAATGGCTGTATCACTTTTCAAATTGTTGCCACCAAACATTAAAAACCACCCTGTATTATATTTAAAGAAATTAAATAATGAAGAATCTGGATGAATGTGTGTATGTTTCCCAATTGTGAAAAAGCAGCTATACCTAGAGCCATTAAATTTTGAATAACATAGTTCTCCAACTGAATATGGGCACCTGGTAGCCCAAATCTTGAATCTGAACTAGTGTGTAGAGGAAATGTTTGATGTTGAGTACTATGTGTAGTTGCTTATAGCTCTATTGGTATAAATAAGAACATGGGAGTCATTTTCCTCTATCTGGAAAGCCTCGTAACCATGGGAATTACAACTACAATAGATAGTTCCAGTCATCAAATTTTTTCCCTCTACTGCATTTCCATCTAGCATGTTTTGCTTCATTAAAAGCACAAAAATGAAGGCTAATTTGAACTGCAGTCTTAAATGAAAGGGAGAAAATAAGTGCTGTGTAGTAATGATGACATGCTTTATGATCAAAAATGGGAAAAGCAAGCAATGGCCTTGAAGTGCTAATTTTAAAGAAACAGGGTAGCTGTAGTTTGCTCCAAAGATGTGAAATAATCATAGGCCATAGCGTATTTGTAAAGTAATTCTGACTAGTTAGAGTGCCAGATATGTGTACTAGATGGGAGCAAACTCTTTCTAGTTACACTGCATACTTTAATGCCTGGTGCTGAACAGGTATAAAGTGCACAAAGCAAAATTTCAAATGAACATTTCCATATTGTTGTCATATGTTCATAATTCATTATGATTATAATACAGAGTAGGATATGTCTAAGAAGATGTTGCACTATTCATGCAGCCAGGTGCATTTTTCATTGTACCATAGTGGTCATAGAAATCTGCTGTATGTTTGTACACATAGTGACCCTCAAGGATGTTGCTGTGCATGTACTCACTTTTTCCATGCTGCATATTGCATTTTATGCGTGAAGTGTGTGATGGGTTGTACACTTCATATACACGATTCACACACAGTCTGTCTTGTCATCTATGTTCTGCACTATTGGTCATTGAATGGGGTGGAAGTTCAAAATATAGATAGATTACCATAGTGAATCGATGCTGTTGTAAGTTTGAATGTTGCTATATCCATCCTTCCTGGACCCATTGGTTCCACATTTGCATGATAGCTCGGATTCCATCTGATGCAAGTAGCAATTCAGCACTATAATGATCTGCAGTCATGGTATGTTGTTAGCTATTTGTGATCAAATTCATACACATGCTGCTATACATTCTTCCATCTTATTTGAGGCAGATTCTGCTCTTCTAGTTAAACAAACATGGATGAAACATGATTCTCATATGGAAAATCAATCTTCTCATCATTTCTTTTTTATTGATTTAAATTGATGGTGCAGGCATCCATTTACTTGCATATGTGTTCCACTGCTAATCATTTTCTTGCCTTACCTTGCATTTTCTTGTTCTATATATTATGTTAATTTCACATGATTCAAATTCTTTCTTCATGGTGTTATTAGTGAATAAAGTTTTACGTGATATTAAATATTCTTACATATGCATTGCTTATTGAGTAAATGTTTTTAATTAGATAAATAAGACAATTTAAATTTTTTAACCTTCCATTTTTTATGATTCCCTGTTGTATAACTCAATGAAGATAAAGCATTGTATATATTTTATTTAGTGCAAAAGTTGCCGATAAAATTCAGCTGATTGAAAATATGTTGGACAAAGTGAACGAGATGATAATTGGAGGAGGAATGGCTTTCACTTTTCTAAAGACTTTGAACAACATGGAGGTACTAACAATTTCTGTTTTGTAAAATAATTATTGGAATAGTGTTTAAATTATGTAAAATTACATAATATATAAAATTACATGTTTAGCTTTTCCTTTAGAATGCATTTTGTTAATGAGTGCACTAAAATTAAGTATAAACCCATATAGTATTTAAAATTTATCTCTATTGTAATGAAGGTTATAGTAATATTTTATTTGTAAAATAATTTTATAGTCAAATTTTCTGAAATTGTACTAAATGCCTGGGCAAACTAGATGAAACCTCATACAAATTTAATATCCATATAGTTGCATCCATTGTCAAATTTAGAATGTTTTAATCCTTTCCTTAAATTGTGGAAAAATTGAAACTGATGCTTAAAAATTATTTCAGTAATTTTGGTTTCCATGTGTATTTCTTTTTATAATCTTGAAAATCACTTATCCTTATAATAACAGCATAACTTCATACAAATTTCCTTTTTCTTAAAAATTAGTGCTTGTTAATTGTGATTGATGCTTTCTTGCAAGGATTGTGAAAGCAAGAATCTTTCTACTCTTTGCATAAATAAAGACACGATTGTAGTTGTAAGCATGTAAATTATTTTACAGATAGCGAATATAAATAAATATTTTCACCAGTAATAATACCCCTTTCATAGTTGTTCTTTAATTTGTATTGAAAGGAAATTTTATCAACCATGTGCTAGTCCAGTGTAGTATAGTATTTAAGCCTTAATTTTAAGGGAAGTCATATGAACCCTTTTGTTTTTTGTATGGCTGGCTAAGTAACTTGAAAAATAAGGAGCTGTATAATTCTTTCATTGGAATTAAAAGAGCTTATTTTTAAGCTATGACATCTGATGTAGTTTATTTTTGCTTTAATTTGAGGATTAGTATAATTTATTACGGAATACGAAATATTAACTGTGATATGCTTTTTAATAATTGGTATGAATATTAATAAATTATTGTAAAATTATATGAAACTAAAATAAAGCATTAGTTCATATCTGATGTAGTAGTGTCCAAACATTTGAAACCTGTGCATACTCTATGCAACTCAAGTATGTATATAAAGTTATATTGTCTAAATTCACATGTCATGCCTTTTGTTCATATTCCAAATGATTTAGCCCATGGAAAGTGATAAAACTTTTCTTGTAGACACATTATACTATGGTTGTCTTTGTTCTGCAATTTAAGAAACATAGGTTTTTCAGGAACAATGTTGAAACATGAAATTTTGTATATGATTAAAACAACTGCAGAAGTTTTAGAAGTACTAACAAAAATGTGTGGTGATTTTGCTATGACAAGATCAAAAGTCTGTAAGAGGTATCAGCATTTTAAAGAATCCTGAAGATCCATTGCAAATGTAAATGTTGTGGATAAGCGACTGTTGTGTAGACCGAGGGGAAACAGTTTAATGGTACAGCATATTTGCCAATATTATTGCTAAATCCTTGTAAACATCACTTAGGCTACACAAGTTTTTGGAGATCTTTTGATAGCACATTTTGACTGAGAATCTTAATACTGTGTGTTGGCACATTGTCATTATTTAGTGTTTAGACAATAGAAGACATGGATGTGAATATCTGGTGAATTAATCAATGAAGGTCATACAAATTTAATGGATTCCAACAGGATTGTAGCAAGCCATGCTAGAGATATTGGTACAAAATTAATCAGAAGAAAACAGTATGAATCAAATGAATGGCCATGCATGGCAGGGAAGGTTTTTCATGTTTTGATTAAAACCTAAATAATTTTATACACATATATACATAATGCAGGTAGGCTAAAAGCCTAAAACCAGTTTACAGAGCTTGAAAAACAGGAACTTGATAGTCCCATTAAATACTTCTAACATTTTAGTCATACTGCACATTGCAGTTCAAGTATCTAAACAAAAAAGACTAAGTTTTCAGAAATTTTTACACTGTCATATATGTGTCTGTTCGATTTACTTACTGTTTTGAAAACACAGAAATTTTTAAACTGTCATATGTGTGTCTGTTCAATTTACTTAGCTCTTCCTCGCTTAAGTTAATCAAACAGTTGGACTTCGAATATCATGTATTAGTAATATCAACAAATATATCTCTACAATATTTTTTTATTCTGATGGTAGTATTCTCTTAGAATTTATTCATGAGGGCTGAACAAGGAGCATTTTATATTATTTATGAGAATCCATTCATTCTTAAACAGCATGAGATGTGACAAAATAAACATTAGTACGTTCTTGATGATAACGTGCCTTTACATCATTGTCTTATGGTCAAATATTTTCCTTCTAGAAGTGGTATTCCTCTAGAAAGCACTTCCACATGCCTTATATTCAAATAATGTAGTTCCTTTCATTTTTACCTGTTTTCACTGATGAAACAAAATACAGATACTGATATGTGTCAGCGAATGAGGTAAAAGGATGCTGATTTTAACAACATCAAATTTGGCATTATAGGTAAAGTATAAAAGCTAGCTTACAACAGTGATTTCAAAAGCTGTATGATTGCTTGTAAAAGTATATTATTTTTCCACAAAGGGATTATTTTGAAGGTGGTTGTGTACTAAGGTTTTAAACTTCATTTTAAGGAACTATATGCCAAATCCGTAAGCTTTGGATCATGCTACATAAAATAACATATGTACTGTTTTCTTTGTTTTGATATTGATTTGAAGTTTCTATTAAAGTTTTTTAGCACTTTAAATTAAAATACCTTTATTAAAATCTTTTAAGTAAATTAATTATATCTGTTTAAAATGTAATTCTAGATTGGCAATTCTTTGTATGATGAAGAGGGTTCAAAAATCATTGGGAATCTCATGGAAAAAGCTAAAAAGAATGGTGTTCAGATACATCTGCCTGAAGATTTTGTGACTGCTGATAAATTTGCTGAAGATGCAGCAACTGGAACTGCAACTGTAGAATCTGGCATTCCGAAAGGCTACTTGGGATTAGATTGTGGACCAAAAAGTGTAGAACGCTTTTGTGCTGCTGTTGGTAGAGCAAAAACAATTGTATGGAATGGGTATGTTTAAAATATTAACTTTTATTTAGTTTTGTATCCTTTTGTTGTCATGTAGTAAAATAATTTCAGTGTGCCCTACAAAAAACAGTGATTCTGAAGAAAATTTTATTCTATGTGGTCATACAGAAAATAATTATATTTTTTAATCAGGCGGGCTGATTTCAATAATAATTGCTTTATTTTTAATATTAATCTAGGATTGGGTATTATTTGTATGCATGAGAATTTCTAGGAATTAGTTCATGATGGAGGAAAGCAGTAACATTGTTAAATGATTTTGATGTTTTAATATATTAATTCAGAAGTGTAAATTTAATGCTTCTCTCTCTCTCTTTTTTTTTTCCACTAATATAAAAACAGTATTAAATTTTGAATTTATAAAAATTATTGACCTGATCTGTAGTTAGTTGTTGCTTAAAACAAGAACTGTTTGCTTTAATAGTTGCATTTGTGTAACAATAAAAAAATTAAGGATAACTTTTGAATGCATGTTTCTGTTTTTAATTTTATTCATCAGGCTGCATGTGCTTCTTAAACCTTTTTTAAATGCAAATTTTGGTAATAAATTTTCTGTATTATAACATAGATTAATACAACTGTACTTGAAATAAAAAAAAATTGGTTAGCAGAGTTTTCCCATTTGTGCAAGACTTTTAATTTTATTAAAATATTTAATTTTTGTATAAAAAATTATTTAAAAAATTTTGCTGTACAGTAGACATTGCTTAATATGATCGCAGTTAATTTTATCATTTGGATACAATTATCAAGTTGCCGAAATCCCACCCATTTGTATACGAAAATGAAATATACATCGCTTATTGTTATCAACCATTTGTTAATGTTATAGATTAAATTTTCCAAACTGAAATAAATTCTCCAAGTAAAGTTAAATGGATTTTGAAAATTGCCAAGTGACTGAAAATTATAACCATATAAGGGCTTAAGTCAACAAACACTTGGTTTTAGTGTTAGTCAACAATTTTAAAATAAGACAAAAAAGCAACATTCTGTTTAGTTTGGCACATATCTGTAATAACTGTATTAATTTTAAGATTAATCGAACACTAGTTTCTCTTCTTCAGGCAGAAGATATCTGCCAGGGTTTTCGAAAACAAATCCAAACACATCATGTAATAAACTTTCTAAAGAATGTGAAGAGGAAATCGGCAAATTTCCTATAAATGTTGATATAAGGAATGCACTGCGAGTATTTAAATCAGGGGTGTGGCATCGATTAAATAATTTCCAGAAACGTTAGACACAGTTCATACATAAACTTTTGCATAGCTTTTGCGGATTATCCACTCATAATGACTTTTTCATATATAAAATGCTGTAAAAATAATGTTTTTATTTAAATTAGTTTCTACTGTGGTTAGTTAAATTAGTAAAATTCCATTTCTGTTTTGAGGGTTTTTTTTTTTTTTTTTTTTTTTTGTCATCTTTTAATGTTATGAAAATAGCATGATTACATTAAGCAAGTGCGTACTGTACAGGCAATTGAACCTTGCAATTAGAAACTTTCAAGGGACTGGAAGGTCAGTTCACTCTATCCAATCCTCTATGAAAATTGGATTATCTCATAAAATGTGTAAAAATTAAACGATGAATCATCCCCTCAAGAAAACTGATTAACATAGTCATGTCTGCCAAAACAAGGGAATAAGAAATCTAATTGTAAAAAATTCATATGAAGATTTAATTACAGTTATTAACTTTTTTACCATTCTTTTCATTTCTGTATATATTAATAATTTTACATATAATTACACAATTTACATATAATTAATAATTTTACATATATGAGGTATGCGTATTTAGGTGTGTAGCATAAATATTATGGTTCTGATTCTTCCTTCAAATCACACATTTAATCATGTGAATAATTATTTTATCCATAAAAATATAAAAACACTAAAAATGAATAAAAAAGGTGTTGAGAAATTTACCTCTAACTTTTGAGTGCAAAAATAATCTAGCTTTCTGCTGGTGTGTTTCAAGTTGAAGTAAAATGTTATCCATATTTTAGTCAAAAAATTGAAAACATTCCATCACTTTCAATTCTAACAACATTCACATTGTGTAAATAAAAACATAGACTAATGATATGAATCATGGTCTTGACATTTATTGTGGTAGTAGTTCATTGTCCATGCATTGCATTTTCTGAACATTTTCATCAGCATCAGAAAATTTTTTGTTGTTTTTCATTTTAATTTTCATCACCTGGAGGATCCTTACATATAACAATGTTATTATTGCATGACTGAAAAATATTGAAAATTTGTGTTAGGAAAATATTGAAACACTATTTTTTTCTATGCTATGAGTGAGCTGCTTCTTGTGATGACACTTTCAGTTCTTGATCACACCTTGGTTCATAGGTTGCAGCATCCATAGGTTTCCAACATCTGTATGTGAAACAGCATTGTCAATCAAGAATAGACTCCGCTTTTTGGCTGAAGTTTCTAAATCCCAATTTTTGTAACTTTTCTTCAAACAGTTTTGACATCATCTATACCTTAGATTCATATTGAACAGGTTTTTTTTCCTTCTTTTCTTTTTTTTTTAACCACAAAGGGTCTGTGAGGTTTCCCAGTCACCAAAAGTATACCCCGCTCAATGTCATTTAGATTAGCTCACTCAAGAAATACTTTTGATCTCTTTCTTTTAGTGTTTCTTATTTTTTTCGGCATCATCTTGTAAGATAGCTTTGCTTAACTGACAAAAAGCATCATCCCCAATACTGTTTTTCCTCATTTCTTGGCATCTAATCTGGAAATGTTGTCTGATTCTCCAACAGTTTTTTTCAAGAAATGTTGTTCAATTTCTTCCACCAACCAGCTATTTATGCTAGTCTCCAAAATTACCGATACATTCATTGATCAGTAATCAGTTGTCCAGATATTGAAAAATTACGATTTCTTTGAATGGTGAACCATTTCAGTTATGCTTCTTCAACATCCTTATGCTCAGCCTTTCTCAATTTTTTCTGGTATCCAAATTTTATTTCATTTATATTCAAATGATGTGGATTGAAATTTCATTTCCTAAAGTGTGAATTAACTGTAAAGCTCCTAGCTCATGACTTAACACCGCTTTTTGCTTTCAGGAACAAGAAAAATCTTTAAATTTTCATCATAACAGCAACCTTGACTTCAGCTCTATTTGATAGCTCCAAACAACTCTTTCACATTCTTTGATTCATGGTCACATACATCATATGGTGTCTTAAGATATGCTTGTTTTATTCGGTTCTGGAATAGGGCTCACATGTATCTTATAGAGCCTTTGTTTTAGAACATGGAGAAAAATGGGGGGTGGGAAGATGAATGTAAAAGAAAAATTTTATCCTTTACAGATAGAATGTGCATTCTAACATCCTGAACATGGATGATATTAAGGGTTAGTAATTCTTATGTTAAAACTTGCACTAATTGTGGGGAAAAGTGAGCAAAAAAATTCTATCTAAGATATATGTCCTAGCTTGTTATATCTCATTTGCATACCTTTGGATGTTTGCTACAGCAGTTTAAAATAACATAAAGAGTATAGGAAATTAGACAGGATCAAAAGGTACCTTCATTATAAGTCGGTCTTTTTATAGCGGGCTCAGTAATGCATTGTAAATAGTACTTTGGAAATGAAAACTAATATTTTATTGTAGAAAATATATGAGGTACGCATATTTGTTCTGAATTATTTAAATATTTTAATAGGCCTGTAGGTGTTTTTGAATGGGAAAACTTTGCCAAAGGTACAAAAGCTGTTATGGATAAGGTTGTAGAAGTTACAAAATCTGGTGCAACGACAATCATTGGTAAGTTTATTTTCACTTTATTGAAAATTTAACTCTGAATTCTTGTTAAGGGGAAGAATTATATGTTAAGTATACTTTAAGATATAAATATTTTAGTCTGTTGAATATTAAAAAAAAATCTGTTTTTAATATAATTCTGTTGTGTATTTCTGTGTGCTTTATATTGTCAAAAATATAGATCTGATTTTTAATCTTAAAAAATTCATGATTATCTTTTTACACAGGCAGTCGTAATGGTCTGCAGAATTTTAATGTTTTAGTATATCATAAGTGAAAAGGACTGAGTAATATAGTTAATGCCAAAGGAAAGAGAACTGTTAAAAAAATTCAGAAACCTCTAAATTTTCATTGTTGCCTATTGTCGCATTAGAACTGGGTCAGATAATGTTGGAAAAGCATGATCCGTATTGAATGAAATTTATGATTATTTATGCTTTATTTGTAAATTTTGTCAGAAATTAACTTACAAGTGTCTTTAAATTTGTATCCTTAAAAACATAGATGGTAGCTGTCTCATATAGACAGCAGTACTAAAATAATTAACTACTTTTTTTAATTATGTATATTTATTTGTTAAAATTGTGTGCTAGATATTTTATGTGATTTTCTCTACATACTTATTTGTTGCTGAGCATATTTAAATTGCATAAAATTCATCTTTAAATTAACACTGATTTTATAGAATAATTCTGCATTTTAAAAGAAATCGATACAATTTTCTTCTTCAGTGAACAAAAATGATTAACTTTATTACTCATAATGAATAAATTATTTTATATACATTCGATAATATATGAAAGAGAAGCAAATGTTTAATAAATTGGAAACACACTGTGTTTCTGAAAACATTAATCTAAAGCAATAATAGAATAAATATGCTAATCATCTATTCAAACTGATAATCTAATTTTGTCATAATTGTATATATTAACTCATCTGTTTGGGTCATTGTAATTCTTGTGTATGAAATCACTACAATTTTTAATAGAGTTTAAGCTTATACTTTAGTATTGCAAAAACTTAGTTCTGGAAAATGCTTTATTTTCAGTGTCAGTAAATATAAAGCTCTTAATTTTTGTTTATTAAGGTGGTGGGGATACTGCAACGTGTTGTGCCAAGTGGAAAACAGAAGACAAAGTCAGTCATGTCAGCACTGGAGGAGGTGCAAGCTTAGAACTTTTGGAAGGTAGGCCATTTAGTTAATTGCTTTAAATTTTTATGTGCTTACTACGAGATGAATCATTTTGATTATACTAGATTTGAATTAGCATCATCTAAATTTAATTAATTTAGAAGTTATTTAAACCTGTAAATATAAAAATGTATAAAAAGAGTTCTTGAACTAGCTGTGTTGTCCAAAACTACATTAGATACCTAGCTCTAAACATCATTTTCAAAATAATTACATTTTACAACAATGTACTATCCAAATGTTCCTACCATTGCTAGAATGCAGCCTCATTTCACAGAAGGGAGTATTTGACTTTTGGCAGTTTGCACTAGATTTACTCACCAATGATCATCCTGGGTCAGAAGGGTGGATTATCCTCAGCACAGTAACAGGAGTTTCGATACACTATGAAGTCATGTTCTTTCATTCCAGG
>KK116158.1:406629-435867 GCA_000611955.2 Stegodyphus mimosarum
GCATACCACTTCAATTCCAGTATAATGATTATCAGTACAGACCCTATGATCAACAGTGTTCACAGTGTTATTGATTGTCCTCTCATGATATCCACATTCAGAAAGCTCCTCAGTTCTACCCAATGTGTGTGTTTCTTTGCGGGGGGAGGGGGGATGATATCAGAAAAGGTCTTTGAGATAGCTCATTAACTTCAAGGGGTGTTTTTCCACTTCTGAAGTGTCTGTGCAATTCAGTGTTTCAGACAACTCATTGGCTCATTGCCATAATATTTCTAAATGTGGTCTGTGTCTGTGTGGCTAATCTGCTCAGTTTATCACAAAATCTCACATTAACTCTTTATTCATCCTTTCTGTCCCTGATGTAATCACAGACTTGCAAAGACATATAATTACAAAAACACCACAATAACAACTGTGTGTTAACACAGAGATGTTTCTTGTCACACTGCCTTATCTAAATTCATGGTCATTTATAACTGTGAGTGGAGGGCAACCTTGAGTTGCTATTTGTTGGCATACTACACAGCTAATCTAGAAATTTTTCAATGCATGATGTATCTGAAAAGGAATTCCGATCTATCGTTTTTCAAGAAAGATTGAAGAAAAAAACTGAGTGCAGGCAATTGTTAGATTAATGTAAAAAATGTTATTTATATATTATTTAACATGCGAGTACGCGCAACTGGGTCCAAAGGACCAGCACAATTAAACAAACCTTTCTCCAGGCATGCTTATTTCATGCAAGTTGTTGAGGTCCTGTATAGTTGTGCCTTAGTTCGACATCTGTATGTTTCTGAATTGATTCAGAGTCTTGATTATGATCAGATTAGGTCTTTAGACCCAATGCGCCTATTCGTGTTACTATTATGTAGTTGATTTGTGATGGTATAGAAAACGGCAAACATATCATCTTACAATGAAGAAATTTTACAAAAGTTATTAGATGTATCAACTGGGGGAAAATGTATTGAAGAAAATGAAGATGGGAGTGATCATGAAATTTTAGTTCACACAATACTGATTCAGGCATTGATATAGATTCTGAAAACAAAAGTGAGAATGACTTAAATTGTTTTATTGGAAAAAAAATTATCGTAAACAAAAAAAGGAAAAAAAAGTGCAGCGTTTTCCCTGTAAAAAAGCACACAGCAACAAAAATGCACTTTGCCGAATGTGAAAAATATTTGTATTTGGAACACAAGAAAACACTTTCTTCGATGTGCTGCTAACATTTGTTGTTGCATTTGTTCTCTGCGTCTATAGCGCTAATAAAGAAAATAAAAATCGATACAGAGTAAAGGTATACTATTTTTTTTTCTATGCTAATATATAATAGGATTTTCTATTCCTTTAAGGAATTTTATTTCATAAAAAGTATTTGGAGAAATTAAAAATTTTAATGTGCATATTTTAAAAATTTTATCGTAAAATTTATTACTGGCATAGATGTAACACTTTTTCTGAAGATTTATAATATTTTCTTCAAAAACACGAACACGTTCAAAAAAATAATATTCAGAAATGTTACTAACAGCATTGCTTTGTTACCAGATTTACTGACCAAGAAAAAGGAATAAGAATAATTATCGTAATTTCCGGAAGAAAGGCCGCATCAGCGTAAACGGCACACTCGAGAAAAATGGCGGGAAAAAAATTAAAATTACACAGAAACGCCGCAATAGATTAAATTGCGCGTGACATCGTCGTGGGCCGTATAGATGCAAAATCTCAACCTATGTCCTGATATATGACATATCAGTTAAGAAAAATGCATGAAATGAAACCATAACTCAAAAATAAATTAAAGGTAAAAAATGTGGAAAATATATTTACGTTCACGAATATACTTATATTTACCCACTAAAGAAGTCCATATTTGTAATACCCAGACTATATTATAAAAAATGTTGCAACAACGAAATATTAAATTTGGACGACAAAAGGAAATTTTAAATTTTACTTATAAAAGATATTACAGCAACCTATACATCATATGAAGTTATCAAAATCTGATTCCTCACTATCCGAATTAAAAAGATTTAGTAAATCTTGATCTAAGTCCAAGTCTTTCAGATCGTCACATTCATCCTCTTGGTTTACAGTCTCTTTAACTAAGAATATAATTTCAGTTTCTTTGAACCCTGCTATTATTGACGATGATTTTACCGATTTCCACGCACTTACTACCCACTTTGCAACTTCTTCATAAGATGCTCTATGCATTTTACTGCTTATGGTATACGTATGCAATCCTTCGGTCATCCAACACTCCCACCGCTTTCGGACTTCAGCTTTGAAGGATTTATTGCCTGACAAATCTAATGGTTGTAAGATTTTTGTCAAACTACCAGGAATTATTGCTACGGTCGTAGACAATTTTTGACATCTGGTTTTCACTGACTCAAGTAAATGAGCACGCATGGAATCCATTATCAATAGCCCTTTTGGTTGGAAAAAAGATCTCTTTAAGATTTTAACTGCCAAACTTTTTGTAGCCACTCATGCATAATTGTTTTGCACATCCAGCCGTTCTCGTTTGCACAAATAATTACGTCATTAGGAAAATCTCCCTTCGGAATAGTTTTCCTTTAAAAATGATCATCGGCTTTAGCTTGTCACCCTTTGTGGCACAAGCTAACACACATGTAAATGACATTCTTTCATGCCCCGTCGTAAGCACAGATACAGTTTTTGCACCAGTTTCATCAACAGTTCTGTTTGCAGGAGAGTCGAAAGCTAACGACGTTTCATCCATATTTATTATCTGTGACTGAAGAAGTTTTTTTTATCAATAATATCTATCACATATTTTAGAAAAGATGCTTTTTTATCCTGCCAGTTCATTGGTAATTGTTGCCCGACTGTTGTTCTAGTACGCACAGAAATATTTTTTCTTTTGATAAATCTGCTACACCAGCAAGGCCCTCCTTTGAAATCATTTTCATTTGTTTTGCTGTAAATTTTGCTTGAAAGCGAATTTTTACATTTGAAACTGCCATTCCCTTTCCTCGTTGCTCCTTTATCCAGTCTGCAAGATCGTCCTCTAGATTCGGCCGGGGCATATTTTTAATTTCTTCTTTTTTAGTTTTCCAACGTCGAATACATCTCTCGCCCACTTCAAACTCTCGAGGTGCTGCTCTATTTCCAATTTGTTCAGCACATGAAATTACATTAAGCTTAAAACCAGCAGTATAGCTTCTGTGCCGTTTAGGTGCCATTTTCAAAAATTTTCCTCTCCCTTCTTACTTAAAAACTATCCAACAAGTACTTGTACCCAAACTGATGGGATCTGTATCTGGCAGAATGCCAAAAAAAATCGATTCATGCTAAAGGGGAAATACGTCAGAGTTCGTTATTGCGAGGCAGGTGGAGTCATGTCCACCTTTGAAAAAAATTGCAGAAAAGGCAGGGGTAGGGAAAGGATGGGTCCTGGAAGATTCATCGAATGGCAAAGGAAGAGAGTCTATTCAAACTGATGAGAATGCTGATTTGAAAGGGGGAAGAATGTTATTGTTCTGAGATCTCGTTGTTTAGGGTGACTAAGGCATGTAGGTCCGTTCAAGGGAAAGAATGTAAACAAAATAACGTTTGCAAAAAGCAACTGAGTGGTCTTTTGCGTGGGAACAGGACCAGTCTATACACAATGAAGGCCATTCAAACTATGTACAATGACAAGGTTATTCAAACTATGTACAATGACCATCATAGGAAATATTTTTAGTGCACCTAAATGCCGCATGGGTAGAAACGTGGCACCCGCTAAAAATTTAAGTTTTAAACACGTAAACGCCGCAGCGTTTCTTCCGTAAATTACGGTAATATATATGTTGCTTTCAAAAAAAAAGTTCTCCCTTCAACAAAAATTCAAGTTGCAAAAGTTGTGCAGGGACCTTTATTTACAAGTCATTAATATAGGAAAAGGTTGTTCATGCAATTATGGGTGTCACAATTTATAACATTATTTCTGTAGAATTTCACAAAAATTGCAAATAATGAAAGTAATTAACTGAAAATCAAAGGAGATGTACAGTGAATAGAAATGTAATAAAAGCCTTTTTTGTTACTTTTTAGTGTGTTTTAATTAATGAAAATTTTAAAAATGCATTTACTGCTTTTAAAGTTTTGTATTTATTTGATGTCAGTATTAAATTTACACATTATAGAATGGCAAGTAGAACGTTAAAATTCTTGTGCATTGTAGAAGTTTTAATTTCTTTATTTAAGCCTCTAATAATTGCTATCTGGTCGGTAAATAGTTGAAAGTAAATCAAATAAAAATAGTATTTTGTTTAACATTTTACTGCTGTTATATAGTGTTGCCATAATTTTTTTAATATACTATAGTTTTTTATTCTTTTTCAGGTAAAACTTTGCCCGGAGTTGCTGCGCTATCTGATGCCTAAAGTTTTTGGTGTTCTAAAATATTTTAATGTTGAGTCTCTTCAAACTTTCCTATGTGTAAAGTAACTATCATTACCACAGAATAAAGAGAATATTTATGTTCAGTATTATTCATGTTGGTGCTTTCAAAATAAAATTTTGTTTTGTTTTGCCTTTTGCATCATTTTATACTTTGCATATATTTTATATAATCTGATTCACATTTTAAATCTATCAACATAGTTGCAAATAAAGGTATAATTCTTTAATATTTTAATGTATTATTGTTAGTAACATTTTATTCTTTCAGTGCTGTGTCAGGCTCATTTATTGGAATTATTTAAATCCTGTATTTTCTAAATATTTCTTCTTAGTCTTCATTAGTCTGTTTCCAAATGTAATCTAGCATTTTAAATGCCAAATGATGTCGACATATTTAAATATTGTATCCTGCTGTAGAAGCAGTTATGAAACTTAACATGAGATTTTTCTAAGTATTATTGATATAAGTCGGATTCAAATTCTGCCTTTATTACAGAATTAACAAAAATTAAAAATATTGTGTTATTGTTTATAGGCATTTTTAATATTCTGTATGATGCTAAATTGTGCAATTCTCAGTTTTTTTTTTTTTTTTACGCTGTTTACATGAGGTGAACAAAACTGTTGTTTCATGCTTTCACTTAAAGACATTATAGAGTTGCATAAATGTGGCATCAAGCACAAATATAGCAAAGAATGATTATATGCATTTCAACTGGAAATCAACTAAAAATCTAGGACAGATAATTATTGGATTTATGTTCATTCTCCCTGCTTATTCGCAACAACACCGTTGCTAATCTAATGTAAACAAGCCACCCTATTTAGTGCTTTGATGCACATTGGGTGACTGGCACCCTGTTAACAGAAAAGCACCAAAACAGTTAACTGTTAAAATTCCTAATTATATCCCTCCCATCCCAGCAGCTGTAATTTACAGCATATTCGTATTTAAATACTATTAGAAATTCAGATAATCTTTGTGATTGTAAAATGTAGTACGTGCTACTAATAATTATTGCATTTTGCAATAAGATTTTATACATAAAATATTTTTGCAAATTATCCTGTTTTTTTATTTATAAAATATAATAAAGTAATGAGATAAAATTTTTTCTATGAAAAATACTTATCAATGAAATATTATACAAAAACTGAATTCTTCCCTATTGGATTTAATATCTGTAATTCATTAATTATTTCTGAAAGTTTCAAGTAGCAGGTACAACTTTTTCATTCAGAGCTAAACAATTTTCTGTGGAAAGATATATCCATCAACATTACTTGCTACTGGATGCCATTAAACTAAATGTAGCATTTTTGTACCTTATATAGCAGTGTTCTTGTTTTAAGTTTTTATTTCTTTCTTCTAGTTAGAAAGAATTGTTTTCAGACAAGGTTTTAGTAGAAAAGTTGGTAATTGTATCTCTTGTAATTTTTGGAAAGAAAAATTGCCTCTCCTTTTCCCAGTTATTTAACAACTGAATAAAAGCTTTTTCAAAGTAAAAAATCGTATAAAAGTAGAAATCTGATGTAGTTGTTTAGAAGGTGACCAAATTTTCTATACTTTTGGTTCTCCATACAGTGAATCCTTGCTGTACCTAATGATGATAATGACCACTCTCTATTCCTAAAAATTTGGTTTGAACTAAAAGTCATTTTGAAATTTGTCTAACAATACTAGATGTCGCATCATTGAGCCCAAGCTTGAATCCTGCAGAAATCATAGATATTTCTAAGTACACTCTTAGACATAAAAAAAAAAAAGACGCACCAAGAAGGGGTTATCTGAATGGGACGAAAATCGGTAGAAGTGATGTGCATGTACAGAAAAATAAATGATTACAGTTTGAGAAAAATTGAATGATTTATTGAAGTGAAAAAGTTAGTAACGCGTTTGTCTACCTCTGGCCCTTATGCAAGTAGTTATTCGGCTTGGCATCGATTGATAGAGGTTGCGGATGTCCTCCTGAGGGATATCGTGTCAAATTCTCTCCAACTGGCGTGTTAGATCGTCAACATCCCGAGCTGGTTGGAGGACCCTGCCCAAAATGCTCCAAACATGCTCTCCAAATAGGAGAGAGATCCGGCGACCTTGCTGGCCAAGGTAATGTTCGGCAAGCATTAAGACAAGCAGTAGAAACATGTACAGTGTGGAAGCGGGCATTATCTCGCTGAAATATAAGCCCAGGGTGGCGTGACATGAAGGGCAACACAACGGGCCTTAGAACTTCGTCGACGTACCACTGTGCTGTAAGGTTGCGACGGATGACAACCAAAGGGGTCCTACTATGAGGTGAAATGGCACTCCAGGTCATCACTCCTGTTTATCAGCCTGTTTGCCGGAAGACAGTCAGGTTGGTATCACACCGCTGTCCGGGGCGTCTCCAGACTCGCCTTTGCTGACCATCGGGGCTCAATTCAAAGCGGGACTCATCACTGAAGACTATTCTACTCCAGTCAGTGACATTCCAGTGCGATTGAGCCAGACACCGCTGCAAGCGGGCTTGACGTTGTACAGAGGTCAATCGTAATCGGTGCAAGGGGCGGCGTGACCTCAGCCCCCTTTCTGTGAGCCGTCTATGAACTGACCTTGCGGTCACTAAAGCACTAGTTGCACGTACAATCGATGATAATGAAGCATCTGGGGCTGTGAGTGCTGCTGTGACGATTGCTCGTTCTTCACGTTCTGTCGTTACTCTAGGCCTACCGCTTCCTTCTTGACACTGTGTGCGGCCATGGTTCACCCATGACAGGCAACGTCATCTAATAGTGGCATCGCTCCTGCCCAAATGCCGATAAGGACAACCGGCTTCTGAGCTCAACTACACGACCTCTTTCAAATTCTGACATCTGCACATATCGTTCGCGCACCTGTACGCCAGGCATAGTTACTGTCTACCAGAGTACATGGAATGAAATTCGTGAAGAATTTATGACGTCTATCCATGCCTTCTCCGGGATTCGAATACGAGCCCTTCGGCACGGCAGTCAGCTACGCTAACCACTGCACCGCTTGGGCGGCACTCTATCAAGTTATATAAAGTCCAAGTGGAGGTTTTCCTATAAGAAGCCGGCTGCCGAGAGGGGCCAACTGTAAATGTTCTTGAGTTAAATAATAGGTTATTTTAGCCATTCTTTGGGCCTGTTACTCCATCTAGCCTTTTAGAAGTCAGTGAATAGTCGTTATGCACCTGTCAAGTATTCTAGTTGACAAAGTCAATCAATTTAACTGCAATCTTACTGTCAGATAAACCAAACCAAACCGCTAGTAGTGTGACCTGATTTCAGAGAATGGGCTGGCTGCTTGGGAGTTTTTCATGGTTTTCCTCGTGTGTTAAATGAATGTGAGACTACAATGTCTTCCACGAAGATATCCCTTCCTTTAAGCAGATAGTTTTAGTATACTTTAGTATAATCCAAATAATCTAATCCGTTCGTGGGGTAAAGCTCGTTTCATATTACCTACTTTATTACAAAAGTGTTTGCATTTATTTGTAATAAGTCAAAATAAACTGTTACCTTTTATATACCAATTTATGCAGAACAAGCCTTTCTTTAGATGGAATCATGATTTTTCTGTAAGCCTTGGCTTCTCTTTTTAGGCTCAGCCCCACTTTTTGCAGAATGTAAAAATAAAGAACACTTTTTCATCTCCAGTCACAGTACGCCGTAAGAAAACCGACATTTCATTTTTTGTGAATAGAAAAAGGCAACTCAATACTCACTGTGACGGTTTTCATCTGTGTCAAAAACAAAAACAAAAAAAAAAGAGAGAGAGAGAGATCTTTCGACTCTTCCGAATGATCTGTTGCTCTTTCTTTTCCCTAACATAGCCTCTCTGTTACTTTTTTACTAGTGATATACGTGTTATACTTTACAAGCATTCTGGTAAAGTGAAAATGAGAAAACTGAAGATGCATCTCCACTGCATTGGTTTTTATAATCTTTTCTTTAGTTCACTCATGGTGTTTTACTGTAGTCAAGAGTTTTGTGATCGACCAACTTCCTGATAAGCTATCGAGTTCAGACTTTATACATAGTCTGTCTCGATTTTCCAAAATTCGATTTAGGTTGTTTTAATTTAAAGGTTAAACAATTTTTCGCACCTATCTTCGTTTGATGAACTAGCTTAAAATATCAGAACTTTAATATTTGCCCCATCGAATAGAGTGGGAAAAAAATCTTTTGAACGAAATTGTGTGAAAATTGCAGGGAATTTTGAAAACCGCCGGATTTTTCGTTTATTTCATATCTACGATTTTAAAATTTCAACATCTAAAAATCTATCAGATATAAAATTTTGAAGTTTTCACAAACTGAAAAACAAACACTTGGCTCTTATAGAAAGCAAGAATTATAAAAAATTTTATGTATTTTATGTATTTATTTTAAGAATATGTTGCAATCTTAAACAGAACGGAAAAGATTTTTCTTGTGGCCATCGCATTGCTTAAACGTTAGATTTTTCATTACGTCTCATAATTCTCATCTCTTCTGTACTCATATTTTTTTTTATTTACTACCTCATAAACAACACAGTTTCAGGATTGATTAGCATTTAAAATTATGTGCAATAAAATCTACCTTATCATTTTCATTTTTAGCCCAAAGGGGCGGTAACCCAGAAGGACTATTAATCTCAAAACGACATTTTGTGGCGTTTCACTATAAACTACGAATCTTTTTTTAAATTGTTGCCACCAAATATTATTGCCCTCTATTATATTTAAAGAATTAAATAATGAAGAATCTGCATACATGCATGTATGTTTCCTCACACTGTGAAAAAAACGACGTTACCTAGAACCATCAAATTTTGAATAACGTAATCCTCCACCCGAACAAGAGGAACTGAAAGCCCGAAGTTTGAATATCGAATTTATTTTATTTATTTTCTATATTTTATATTTTGTAAAACGTTAACGAATTTTTGATTAACAACCTCAGCGATTTCAAAGCGAGCAATGGCAACACTATACGAAAAAAAAAATTATCTTCAACGTGTGAGACTGTCTGTCGGGAATCCTAAAGATATGCTGTTTTTAAATATTTTGCGATATTGTTGTTGAACTGAATTTTATGTGGTATAAGTGCGAAGAATGTGATATTTAACAAATAAAGGTAACAAACAAAACTTTAAGAAAGTACTTTTTAAAGTTTTGTTTGTTACCTTTGTTAGCTTTAATCTCCGTTATTAATCCCAGGATGGCTAGGGTAAGTTGAGCTTTCACTTTTCATTCAATTGGGATACCTCTTGCATTTTATAATTTCTTTTTTTTATTGCAGTAAATATATACATATATACATATCATTACGGAACATTCTTAATCTCCGTTACATTCTCTCGCTTTCCGATTCTCGATTGCTATCGTACGCCCCCTATCGGCGGCTTTTGTTTTACAATGCCATCTATCGGCTGTTAACACTCGGTCATTCTGACCTAGCAATCGTCCTCGATTGTTCTGAATACAAATCAGTTTTATAATTAACACATTTTTTTGTATTTCAACTTGAATACACATTACTAATACACTAAGAAGAATACACATTATACTAAAATTTGATATGATAATAAACTTACTAAAATGTTTTCACATACATAAATTCACATATTTTTTTATACATTAGCATAATAGTCAAAATTTTCTGTAAATTATAACTAACCATGTGTTATATATATATATATGAAATAACTCATTTGTTATCAGTTCTAAAATGATCAGTTCAAAGAATGCACTAAAGTCTTTTAGCTAATGTTCAAGAGTTCAAAGTCAATTAATGTTCCAAAGTTTCTGGAGGTTTTTCTATCAGCAAATATACGTAGATAAACATAAAAAAAAATAAGGAAAGATCTCACCTTAATCACAGCGGAGAACACTTCCATCAGTCCTTACGGACAGATCTGATTGGATTCCGTCGAGGAATCAAGCTTGATAACTGGTCAGTATCTTGATCGTCGCCGTCATCATCTTCATCATCATCATCAGAGCTGGGATCGCACCTCCATGGCTTCAGCTGGCTCACATGAGCAGTGGTAGTGAAGTAGCGACCTCGATTCTTCGTTTCTAGTTGAGTTATTCTGTAAGTATCGCTAGGTAATATTTCCGTTATTATGAATGGACCTCGATATTTTGGCTGTGTTTTGGTAGGTTGACCCGTAGCCTTAGGGGCACATCTCATCACAACGATTTCTCCTTGCTCAAAGATTAGTGTACGACACCTTTTCCCATCGAATCTCTCTTTCATTTTCGCTTGTTGTTCCTCAATTCTTCCTCGCGCTTGCTCTTGGATTTCTCGCGGGTCTTTCCATGTATCTGAATCTTCGTCTGCTAACATCCTAAGTATTCCATCATTAAATCTGGGCGAATACCCGTATAGCATTTCAAATGGAGTCTTATTTGTAGTTTTGTTTACCATGTTGTTAAGATTTCTTTCCGTCTCTTTTATTTTCGAATCCCAATCTCTATGCTGTTTGTCAGCCAAACTTGTCATTATCGTTCCTAAAATTGTTCTGTTGACGCGCTCTACCATACCATTGGCTTGGGGGTGTTTGGTAGAATTCAAAGTATGATGTATTCCGTTATCTGTACAATACTGCTTAAAATGGTGAGAAGTAAAACAAGATCCTCTATCACTTATTATTCTTTCCGGTAGTCCAAAATCATTAACAAAATTCTTCAAAGACTGTAAAACATTTTTAGCACTAGTACTCTTAACTGCAAAAATTCTCACGAACCTAGTCATGTTATCAATTATCACTAATACTTCTTGATTACCTCTCGAACTCTTTACGAAAGGACCCAAGTGATCCATGTGGACAATAGCAAACGGTCTTTTACCAGGTTTTATGGGATGTAACAGTCCTTGTTGCTTGCCACCTGTCGCTTTATTCATAAGGCACTCAATACATGCTGATATGTGTCTTCGTACGTATCGTTTCATGCTTGGGAACCAATATAATTCCTTAATTTTGCTAACTGTTCTATCCACAGAAAAGTGACCAAATAAATCATGGAATTTCACCACTACACTCTTCCTCATGCTTTTAGGAATCACATACAGCAGTCTTTCCTTTCCATCCACTATGGTTTTCCAAAACAGTCTATTCTTTTTGAACACGTAATTTCTAATTACTTGCTTCTCCTCAGCAGTTCGTTCTTCTTGTTTCTTCTTGATAATTTCGATAATTCTTTTCAGGTCTTTGTCAGCATGTTGTATCATTAGTATTTGCTCTTCTTCGGTTAGGGACTGGCAAACTTCAAAATTTTCAGCTATCCTCGTCATCGTGTCATCAGCTTCCGCTACCGGACCTCTGCTCAAAGCATCAATATGGGACAGTCTTTTTCCTGGCCTATGCTTTATCTCAAAATCGTATTCTTGAATCAAACTACACCAACGGGCTATCTGTGGATTTGTAGTCTTCTTCGCATTCATATATATAAGAGCTTGGCAATCAGTAATAATTGTAAATCTTATACCGATTAAGAATTGTCTTAACCTGTCCAACGTCCACACGATGGCCATTAACTCCAATTTGCTGGAATGATACTTTCTCTCTGCTTCTGTTGTTTTCTTACTGACGCAATAAACAAGATGCCATTTTCCATCTTCATCACGTTGGATTAGGATTCCACTCAAACCTTCTGCACTCGCATCACAATGGACTTCAGTATCGGCATGCGGTTGATAGTGAGCTAATATGGGCTTATCAGTCAGTTGTTTCTTCAATAGTTCGAACGACTTCTTTTGTTCTTGCTTCCACTCAAAGTATCGATTCTTCTTTGTCAATCTGGTCAATGGTTCGCTTTTTAATGCGTACTTCGGCACAAATCGTCTGAAAAATCCAGTCAGGCCCAAAAATCTTCTCACTTCGTGTACATTCTTTGGTTCTGGAAATTCTGTTATGGCTTTTATTTTTCTAGAGCCCGGTCTGATACCATCTTCGTTTATAATAAAACCCAAGAAATCTACTTCTCTCTTCCCAAATTCACATTTAGATAATTTCAGGGTTAAATTTGCTTTTCTTAGGCAATCTAATACCTCCTTTAATTTGAAAATCATCTCTTCCCAAGATTTTGCAGGAATAAGTATATCATCCATATAACACAACACCTTAGTATTCAACAAGGGGCCTAGGACATACGACATTAGTCGCTGAAACTCAGCAGGAGCATTTACTAACCCAAATGTCATCCTTTCGAACTGTCCTGTTTCATCTGGAGTAATGAACGCCGTCTTTAATTTGGCTTCTTCACTTAACGGTATTTGCAAATAGCCATGGGCTAAATCCAGAGTAGTGAAAATTTTACATCCTCCTAAACATTCTAAAAGATCATCTATTCGAGGCAAAGGGAACTTATCCTTTATCGTCTGATTATTAAGTCTGCGGTAATCAATTACTAGTCTATATTCCCCTGTTTTCTTCTTTACTAGTAACACTGGACTAGCGTAAGGCGATCTAGTTTCAGAAACTATCCCATTGTCTTTCCATTCCTTAACAATTTCTTTTATTGCGTTACGTTCAGCTGCATTCGTTTTGTACGGGCGAGAAGACACAGGCTTACTCCCGTCAATTTCTTTGATGTCCATTTTTATTACGTCCGTGCAACCTAATTCATTTAGATTAAGAGCAAAGCAATCCCTAAATTCATTTACTAATTTTAAGATATCAGTTCTTTCACTATCTGTAGTTGCCTCGTCAAATTTTATATCATCTATTTTTATTCGGCGAATATTTTGAGAAATGGAAAATACATGGTTTTGTACTTCATCTTTGTTTATGTTAGGATTGTCTGTTTTCTTTAATTCAAAATCTTCTGTTATATCTATTACCCTGCTGATACACTGATTTCCTTTTAATCTGATGTTATTGTGTCCTATGTTCATAACTGGGACTGTTACCCTACCATTTGTAACCTCCATTACTGAATCCGGACTTCCATGCTTGTTTTGAAATAAGATTAATCCATTATTTATATCTGGGGTTACAGAACGTACAAAGTTTATCGTGTTACTTTTTATTTCTATTGGTTCCTCAGAATATAACTTAATGTGCTTACGCTCCGTTTCGTTCATCAATTGTGCGAATGGAATTTTACTAGCATACCATATGTTAAACGAATCCCCTATTTTCCCATAAGCCAACATTTGATCGTTTAAAATATCTCTCCCAATAATTAGGTCATACGGCTGAACTTCATCATGTACGATAAACAAATTCGCGGTTGTTTGGATTTCGTCGATTCGAATTGAAACATGAACTTTTCCCAACGTTGTTGTACATGCGTGATTTACACTCCCGATTCCAAACAATTTTTTTGTTTCCGGTTGCAATGGCAATCGTAATTTCGAAAATACCGAAAATCTTAATAGACTAACAGCGCTTCCAGTATCCACCAAACATTCAATCGGTTCACTGTCGTTAATTATTGCTTTCTTCAAATATGTTGAAACGTCAGATAATCCATCATGATTCATTGCAACACTATTTTGATCTTTCATTTTGTCATACGTCATTCCTTCGCGACTCTCTGTCTGACGCGGGAGGCATTTGGCGTCACAAATCAAGCTAGAATGTTTACGATTACATGTCAAGCAGCGCTCTTTTAATTTACATAAACGGGCCATGTGGTTTTTTCGCAGGCATAAAAAACATCTTGCATTTCGTTTTAGACTTTCTAATTTCTGTTCGCGTTCCTTATCACAATTTTCAGAACTGTGTTCAGAATTATCGCAAAAAATGCAAACTTTCTGGAATGTGCTCAGTGCGGTTGCGTTAGGAAACGAATCCTGTTGCTTTCCTTTAAACTTCTGGAATCTATTCCCCTTTTCCGAAAATTTATTAGTTGACAGTTTATAGTCTATGCTTTTAACTGATTCATTATTTTCCCTTGTTTGACGAAACAAAAATGTTCGTTCTCGCGTTTCTATTTCTCTTCTAAGAAACTTTAATAATTCTGTTACATTCCAAGAATCATCGTTTTCATGCTGTCTATAAAACTCTAGCACAATGGAATCTGGAATAAGTTTGGTTAGTAATGGAAACAACAAACTTCCATATGAATTCAGTTCGACACCAAGAGTTTGTAAACCCCGTACTTGGATTTCTATCGTATCGTATAATTCCCTTAACTGTTTCAAATACGATGCCGATTTTACTGCACTTAAATTTAACAAATTGTTAATATGAGCTCTTACAATAATTTCTTTTTTTCCGTACCTTTCTTTAAGCAACTCAACTGCTAAATCATAATTATTTTCCGATATTAATAGTCCTTGAATACTGGTTAAGGCTGGTCCTTTCAAGAAAGCTTTAAGATAATTATATTTATCTACTTTAGATAAGCGTTCGTTACTGTGAATCGCATTATCAAACTGTGACCAAAATTCCTGAAACTTCTCTAAATTACCCTCAAACGGTTCTATATGAAGTTTCGGCAAATTTATTCTCGGTTTGTCTGGTTCACTACTCGAAATAAGTGAAGAATTATTCTTCAACGACAAATCTGCCTTATTTCTATCTGAATTCTGGAGATAATTCTTGACTTTCGATTTCGCGTAGATGATACGTTCTCTGTATTCCTGATTATTCTCGACTTCTGTTTCGAGATCAGATACTTCAGGAATTAAATTTTCAATTTCTAGATCTAACTTAAATATCTGATCTGCTTTTTCTTGTAGATTCATCTCACATTCTTCTAATGATTTTGTATCGACAATGTCCTGTTCCAATAATTCCGATATTCTCTTAATTACTTGTGTTGTTAACCTTCTTAGAGTTTTACGTTTCGTTTTTGCTTTATCTAAAGCTTTCTTTGTATTCTCATCCATAATATTAACTAATAATATAATTCTATACTTCTAAATTCTATACTCTGTTAGAATTATTCTACAAGTTCACATGCATTCAAATTTTTTTAAAGAAACGAAACTTACCCCTTCTTCCACGCTCATGGTACGCGAGGTCATTATTCAATGCGTGCTTGCATTAATAATCCCACTTCTGAAATGTTAACTTTAATCTCCGTTATTAATCCCAGGATGGCTAGGGTAAGTTGAGCTTTCACTTTTCATTCAATCGGGATACCTCTTGCATTTTATAATTTCTTTTTTATTGCAGTAAATATATACATATATACATATCATTACGGAACATTCTTAATCTCCGTTACATTCTCTCGCTTCCCGATTCTCGATTGCTATCGTACGCCCCCTATCGGCGGCTTTTGTTTTACAATGCCATCTATCGGCTGTTAACACCTTTATTTGTAATACAAAATCTGAAAGTTCTCGTATTTTTATTAATTTACTCCCCCCCCATTTCGAAAGTTTATATACATCTTTCTCAGCATTTCAGCTTAAATGCTAATTTTATTCCTTTCATTGTCATACGTAATATTATATTCTTTTATGGAATTTTAAAAGTATAACATGTATCCGTTATAAAGATTTGAAAATTTCAAACGTTCTAACACAAATTCTTCACCATCTTTTAAAACAAAAATAACAAAAAAAGAATATTGTTACGTGAGCATGTGATCGTTATGGATTGAATGCACACAAAAGTGATGATAGCTTGATAAAATTTATTTTTTCCAAAAGAAATTCTTTACAGATCTGGAACTTTTCAAAAATTGCTCGTACAGTTCTTTTTTGTATGACAGACCACAAGCAGTAGTTACCACTTCAAACTACTAAGAACCTTAAACGCAAGGCAATATACAAAGCCTCAATGCATAGGCTCGCAAAGTGGTATCTTAATACCTTTCAATACTCTGAACTAACTAAACTGAGACTGATGCTTTCTCCAGTCTTAAACTATATTTTCTCCCGTCCGGCCAAGAAATTTCCAGTACCTTCGATTTTTCGAAATTGCTGAAAGGCATATTCAGTTGCAATTACATAGGGCCGAATACAGTTATACTAGAAGTGGACCTAAATGTTGTCAAATGGTCACAAATTTGGCTAATTTTGGCAATTTCTAGACAAACTTGGCGACAAAAGTTTGTCCTCAAAGCCATCGCCAGGTTTGCGCTATCTCGCCAAAATTTATTTCAATGTTAAATGGACTTACCCTGTAACAATACATTTCCGGTTTCCAAATTCGATTTACATTTTTTAATATTCAAGGATTGACTAGAGTTATTCGCAAATGAAACCTACAATTCATAGGGTTTTACTTGGTCAGGTATAAGCTAAATAATCAGAAATTCTAACAGACGTAAAGCGAAATCTGGCTATGTCTGAAAGTAACTATTAAGACTTGGAAAGGTTTAAAATAAATCCTTTTATTTAAACATGAACTTTGAACATATATACATGCTCTTCGTGCTAACGAATTCGGCACAAATCGTGGTGATACAACTGAAGCAGTGGTAGCCCGACTTATGAAGCTTCTGAGCTACCGTACCTTTTTAAATCCTACTGCGAGCTAACAACTAAAAGAACTACCAACTTTTTAAAAAAGATCTTGTTGTTGTTGTCGTGTCCATGACCAAATGGAAGAATGATTGCCACAGCCTACTCCGAAGAGATGTTGGACTTCTATTTTCCACCCCCAATTTTGAGAGAGAGCACCCCGGGGCGGGGAATCCAGGGGTCTCCCACCCCTCTCCTCACCCACCAATCCACACGAGAGGACTTTCGGCTCGCCGCATATTTAAAGTGCCACCATGCCGCACCGACACTATACATTTACAAACATCCATGTCTTCTCCAGGATTCGAACCCGGGCCCTTCGGTACCGTAGTAGGCTCCCCTAACCACTATACCATCTGGGCGACCAAAAAAATCTTACATTTGTTTATTGCCTAGAAACTTACATTTCTAGTAGATAAGAAATCATTTTAATTAAGTTGTATGTAACAAAACGACACTGAAATTGAATTGTACATAAGAACGAAACTGAAGTGTAGTTAGTAATAATAATAAATGTAATAACAGTTTTTTTTATCAGACGTATTAACTTGAATAATTAGAAGGATATAACTCCTTTTTTGTCATCAACAAATGTTTTAATGTCGGGAGATTAGGTACTGGCTGCCATTCGAATATAGTTGTCCAAGTTTTCATCAGTTAGTCTATTTCTGTACCTATTTTTAATAAATTTCATACTGAAAACAGAAATCTCCTACAGATATGTAGAGCTGAACATTGCCTTCACTTTGAGACAACTAGAAGAAAACTGGGTATTATTCCTAAAGAGGCCAAATATTTTCAGATCTTGAAGAAAGGAATTTTACAGATAAATAATTTTGAAAATCAATCAATTCTAACTCCACTGCAGCACGGTCTTCTTGAAAATCAAAATGCTGCACTACACAAGCAGAAATTATTTCACCTCAATCTCTATAAAAGACGATTTGGCAAATTGTGCAACAATTGAAATCTTGGAAAGCATTTGTTGAATTCACTTCTTAAACCTGAAAAAATTTCAATGTACTGTTTGCTGCTGTAAGGAGGCGTTGAAAACTGTTGCTTATCAAGGGTTTGTTTCAAACAGGCAAAATGTTTGTATTCACCTTGGATGATATTTTTTTTCCCACATTTACAGCTTTATTGAGAATGAAACATCATCTGAAATTGTTCCGCCAATATCTTTACCCTTATCTTGAAGCTGCAAGTTAAGAATATTTAACTTTACAGTGATGTCTTCGAGAAAAACAAAATCTTGCAGCCAAACTGGATCTTCTAGCATGTGGAAGGATTCCCCTTGTTCTTCCAAAAATTCTGCTATGGCGAGAAGCAACTCTTGAAACTGTTGCAAAACTCTGCCTTTACTCAACCAACTTCCGTATGAAGCACTAGATCACCGTACTGACAATGTAGTTCATTAGTCAGGGCTCTCAACAAACGTCTCTGAATTGCATGTGCTTTAAATTTGTTTACTATTTTTATGACTGTTTTCATTACATTGTTCATACTCAAGAACTTTCCACAAAGTGACTCCTGATGTATCATACAATGATAAGACAAAACTTTCGGAAAACTGTTGCCTTTACTGCATAAGGTTTGAATCCCTTCCCTCTGCCTACCATCGCAGGAGCTCAATCAATTGCTAAGGCCACCAACTTATTTATAGGAATATTTTCAGAGTTGATAAGATCTTTAACTGCTAAAAATATGTCACAGCTCCTCTCTTGTTTTGAAATTATAAAAAACCATTCTTGCAAAAACGGCGAACTGAGTTGTATCAACTATGTCAGTCGATTCGTCACGTTGTAAGGAGAAATAGCTGCAGCGATCAAAGTCAGTTTTAAGTTTTGAGGTAACGTCAGACTCATAACCCAAACCCTTCTCATTAGTGTATTTGCAGAAAGCTTACATAATAGCAGTCATTATCTCAGTTTTATTTTAGAAACTATCAAATAATGCATCTGCAGCTTCTTGAAATGCTGTTTTGAATCTTTCACCGTCTTCGTATAGTTTCTTGTTCTGTAAAATAATAGCTGAAACTCAGAATTTCGCCTGAATTTGCTGCTTTATTCTTGTTTAATGAATCTTAAAAAGTTGTTTGTTGGGCATTAAGTTTATATTTTAGCTGCCTTACTTTTTCTTTATTCTTGTTTAAGAATCTTAAAAAGTTGTTTATTGAGCATTAAGTTTATATTTTAGCTGCCTTACTTTTTCTTTCCTTAGAGCAGAATTCAGCGGGAAATCCTTTTCAATTCCTGCAGGAACAATTTTAAAGTGACGTTCGAAGTTCCCTTTTATTCCAACTGATACAGAGCACAGTAAACACACATATTTTTCCTTTGCCTAGGTAAAGAAATAATCAGTTTCCCATTCGGAATGAAAGGGATAAGTTTTTTGCTTGAACACGCCATCATTAGAACAGATCTAGTTTAGTACGAATACGTAAATCAGACTATAAAAATCAACAAATGTCTAATATACACACGAAAAACAGGCGTATAGAATGGTAGCTGCGCAGGAGAAATAAGCAGTTTTTGTTACCTCTGTCGCCAGCATCAGCTCAATAGAGGAATCAAGGTTAGCCAACCGGAGCTTTAACTCGATCCCCTGAAAATGTTCCCGCGAGCTACTAATAGTTTGCAGTTGGCGGTTTCGCGGTCATTTTTTTTTTTTTTTAATTATTGATCCCTTATCGAGCTTAGGTGGACGTGTTTTCATCGCGCTCCGTTGAGCTACTGTGTTTAGTGTGAAATCTGTGTTGATCGAGCTTCGAATATTGTTTTTGTGATACGAGATTATTCTCTGCAATTCTTTTACGATGTAATTATGTGGATTAAACGATTATTTTTGTGTTTTTAGTGACTGATATCTGTGACTAGTGTAATCAAGTTGCCTGCGCCATTTTCGCACGTGCAAATATGGATAACCCGGATTTTCCGCCGCTACCTGAGAAAATGGATAAAACGGATAAAGTGGATAATGAGTCTCTTAAAAAATGTATTATGGGAGTTTCCGAAGATATTGTGCAGTTCGCAAGAGAGTTTTTCGATGAAAGTGTTCTACTTTTACTGGAAAAAGAGCACTTTACGTCTGAAGATTACATGTGTGCGGTTAGGCTATTGCATCGAATTGAATTCATGTTAAAAGGTGAAGAATTGGGTCTGTCGCGACTCAAAAAACTTCCTGATACTGAAAATCATGTGCGTTTGATGTCGGAAAAGTTTAATCATACTGTTAAAATTGCCGAGGGGTTCTCGAAGATAATACAAGGTAAGTGCGCTTCTTTCGGTGTACATAATCCTAGTTCTTTAGTTATGTCAGTTGATCAAATATTAGAAGAGGTAGCTCATAAAAATGTTATGTCAAATGTAAATAATGCAAATGTTACTGTTAATGTTTTAGATAAAAATATTTCTAGTAATAACGTATGCTCTGATGAAAATAATGATATTTCTGTTGTAAATGTAGTTAATAATGCAAATATGTGTAAAGATAAATCTGATGATGTTGGAATTAAGCCGAAAAGGCCCTCCAAAAAATCCAAGCGTGGAGCGGCAGTGCTTCACGACTCGGACGGTTTTATACAACCTCGCGTTGTTGCGCGTCCGACAAAAATTGTTAAATGCAATATTGATATAGCTAATGTTAATAAATTTGATGTACTTGACAAATCTGTTAATAATGTTAATAATGTGTCTGAGAATAGTAATGTTAATGGTAATAACAAATGTGATGATTTAATGGATACTCAAGGGGACCCTGAAGTTGTTGAGGTTACCCCCCCCCAAAGTTAAACCAATCATGGTTAAACCAAATGTTAAATATTCAGATTTTTTGAAAAAAATGAAGGCCGATACCAAATTGGACTTTGCAGCCAAAGTGAACGGCGAGTTCCTTAAAGTGTTCCCCAAATCTGAGGAGGACCACAGATTTATCTCTAAGTATTTAGAAGAACGACAAATCGACCATTATTTAATAACGCGCAAAATGGATAGACCTGTTAAAGTTGTCATCCGGGGCTTGTCGATTGACTGCTCCACTGATGAAATCCAGGAGGAATTGCTTAATCTAGGATTCCGTTCGAGACGAGTTGTGCAAATGCATAGGACACGCTCAAAAGTGCCTATGCCGTTATTCTTAGTACACTTGGAGAACTTTCCGGGAGTACAGCAAGTATATGATTTAACAAAAATGATGTGTTTCTTCGTCACGGTAACACCGTACAAAGTGCGTGGTGGTGTTGTACAGTGTCATAACTGTCAACATTTCCACCACTCGTCGGAAAACTGCAAGCTGCAGCCAAGGTGCGTCAAGTGCGCTGGGGCGCACAAGACAACAGACTGTAAAACCAAAAAAATCGATACGCCAGTCTGCTGCAACTGCCTACAGCCTGGCCACACAGCCAACTATAAAGGGTGCCCGAAGTTCCCTGTCTTCAAGCCAAGCTCTACCAACAAAAAAGCTACGACGGATAAATACGTGAACTCTGGAAGTTCTGTCAAGTCTTCCTCGGTTATTCCAGGTGTTAGCTATGCTAGTGTGGCTGGAAAAGGTTCCGGCTTTCATGCCTTTACATCATCCAATGCTGTCAAACCTGCTGAGACCGGTCAGCAAAAAACTGTAGTGCAGCCAACCAAAACTGCTGTCAGTGCTAAAAAACCGTATGTGCAAACAACTCAGGGCTCCCCTGATAGCAATGCTTTCAAAGAACTCTTTGATTGTGTTAAAGAACTGTTCAATATATTTAAAGGCTCCTCTATTGCAAATATTATTGCCAAAATATCTAGTAGGATGCCAGAATTGCGTGCTGCTGAGCACGCAATTGACAAATTATTCATTGTTTTTAATATACTTGAAGATGTTTTTAGTTCTCCTTCCCTAGTTTAATATGTCTAGTGTTGTATACAGTTTTGTAAATATTATAACTTGGAACGCGAATGGATTATCTGGTAAGCTCAATGAGCTACGAGATTTTATAAATAAGTACAATCCCGAGCTATTATTCCTACAAGAACACAAGCTTGGCCCTAATGTTCCTATTTTTGTTGGCAATTATTGTGTTTATCGAAGCCACAGAGACCTAAGTGCAACTCATGTCAGAGGAGGTGGCACAGCTCTCCTTGTCAAACGCTGTATTCCTCATCATCAAATAACAATACCACAGCTTTCAGCCGTAGAGGCAACAGTTATCGCTATCACAACAAACACAAACACTAACACTACATATACATTTATCTCCATCTATATTCCACCATCAAGACAAAGGGCTGTCGTTGAGGCAGACCTCAATATACTGTTAACACTTAGCACACATGTTGTTATAGGTGGAGACTTGAACGCTAGACACCGCGCGTGGAACTGCTATTCAACTAATACCATAGGCAAACTTATCTTTGATTTGGCCGGGAAGGCAGGCTACAGTATAGCAGCTCCAAAAACCCCAACACGGTATGCTGTTGGTTCCACAGGTGTTATTGATTTCTTCTTGCTCCGGAACACCAGCCTAGCGCTGGATGTTTCGGTAATGGATGAATTGTCTTCGGATCATAACCCTGTTCGGATGATTTTGGATATCAGCAGTTATACCACAACATACAAAAGGACCTTTCGTACTGACTGGCAAAAATTCGCCAAAGCCCTACACAACGTTCAGTACACTTTGCCAAGAATACAGTCGGGGAATGACATTGACAGTTTGGTGAAGGAGTTCACCGAACAAGTTCAACTTGTATACAGTAAAGCCAGATCTGAAGTTAAACCTAAAAAGCCATACCGACCAAGAGAAATCAGACAGCTGGTTAAAGAGCGCAATGCAGCGAGACGCCAATTTCAGAGAACTCGACATCCAGATGACAAAAGAATCTTCAACAGGCTGAGTGCGGCAGTCAAGTCCGTCACTAATGTACATGCACAACGCAGCTGGACCAACTACCTTGAATCACTTTCCACGAATGATAATTCACTGTGGAAGGCTGTGAAAAGGTATACTAAATGCTACAATATCATTCCGCCCCTTAAAGGCCCTGACAGGATCCATTACACTGAAGCTGAGAAAGCAGAAGCTTTAGCTGTGCATCTGGAATCTCAGTTTCGCACTAACAACATTGGTGATACACAGACAGAACTCCTTATTTCTAGCTTTCATTCCACTTTTACTCCAAGTCCCTACACAGACAACACCATCTCGGTCATGCCGTCGGAGGTCTGTAGCTATATAAAGAAGATGAGAAATGGAAAAAGTCCAGGCTATGACAAGATAACGAACATCATGGTAAAGAATTTCCCTCCCAAGACGATCTGCTATCTGACGAAAATCTTCAATCTCATACTGCAGAAACAGCATTTTCCTGAATCATGGAAACTTGCCAAAGTTATCCCTATTTTGAAACCAAATAAGCCTGCGACAGAGCCTGGATCCTACAGACCAATCAGTCTTCTCTCCACCTTAAGTAAGCTACTTGAAGCAGTCATCCTAACCAGGATGAAAGATTACATGAACCAAAACAATCTACTTATACCATACCAGTTTGGCTTCAGGAGCAAACACTCCACCACACATCAGTTATACAGAGTTGTGGAACTGGTTACGAGTGGACTCAAGGCAAAGAAGGTTACAGGTGGACTGTTCTTAGATGTTGCTAAGGCCTTCGACCGAGTATGGCTGGATGCCCTTATTTACAAATTACACCACCTGGGTTTCCCAGGTCACATCACAAACATTATTCAATCCTACCTGACCGGTAGATACTTTGTTGTTCACGTCTCTGGAACACTTTCATCCCCCCGGGCTATTTTAGCAGGGGTTCCCCAGGGGTCCCTTTTGGGCCCCACTCTTTTTAACCTTTACGTGAACGACATCCCCACTACACACAACACGACACTCGCAATGTATGCTGATGACACTGCGATCCTAACCCAAACTGCATTTATTGGTTCAGCTATCCAACGGTTACAAAATCACATACAATTACTCGAGACTTGGCTGACCAAATGGAAAATCAAGATAAATGTGGACAAGACCACGGCAATACTCTTCACTAAGAAGGAAAAATTTCCATACCAACTTAAGCTATATGGAGAGACCATTCCCTGGGCCAAGCAGGTCCTTTATCTTGGGGTGATCCTCAGTAAAAGATTCTCATGGAACCCACACATTACACAATGTCTTAAAAAGTTTCGAGCGCGTAAAGCCTCACTTGGCCCCTTAATTGCTCGAAACAGCGTTCTATCTATAGATAATAAGTTACTTATTTATAAATCCATGTTGCGTTCCATTTTCTGTTATGCATGCCCGGTATGGGCCTATTCAAACAAATCTATCCGGAATAAATTACAGACAGCTCAAAATTGCATTTTGAGGCAGATTGCATGTGCCCCCTGGTACATCCGTAATCGAAAAATTCATGAAGAATTACGCATAGAGATGGTCAGGAATTATTGTTGTCGCCTGGCCAGAAGATTCTTCGATGGGTTGTACAATCTCAATAATCCATCAATTACACTCTACAATTATGACATTTATGATGAAGATAACTTTCATCGCCCCATGGCGATTTTAAATGATAATTTACCATAAATTCCACTGCTCCTGTTGGTAATGATATGTATATTATATATACTGCTGCTACCTCTCATTTTGTTTATATGTAGATAAATTTTTGTATTGTATTACCATTGCATTGTGTTATGTATTTTATACTATTATTCACTTACCTTAGTACACCGAAAGTTTCGCACTGTGCCTTGATTATTTTATAGTTCTTTCCATAGGTTAGTCACCAGCTCAGCTCTTAATCTGTGTATACATATATATATTATTAATTAAGTTATAAGTTATTTCTTTTTTCATACTATTCGTAATCTACTTAAGTTATTCGATGAGGGGTAGGGCCTTTGGCCCAGGCACCCTGGTGCTAGCACCGCATGATATCTCCGAAGTTTCGCGGTCACTAAGCTAAAGTAACAATCAAATTCACTTTAAAGCGTTGAATAGTAGTCAAAGACTACGCAATTAAATTTTAAACTAAGTTGGATAAAATTTCTAATCTACGTTTCAAATTCAGATGTCGCCAGTAATAACGCAAAACAAATAATTACAATTTTATTAGAGCTACCAGGAACTAACGAAACGCGCTTGTGAAAGAAAAAAACACGCTCTGTCTTAGAATCCCCAAACCTCAGTTTAAATATTACTTTCGCTATTTTAAATACACATTTTTCTTCTCAATATAATTAAATCATCGCGGAGCTAATAATTAAGCTAGTAAAGTCTGAAGAACATCAATTTATTAATGAAGTAACATTTACAAACGAAATAAAAGTGAGAAAGTTTTTTTAGCTACATTGTTCGCGCGCAGAATTCAAGTCCTAACTAACGTTCATAGTGTCACATGCCCTGTAAAAAAGGAAAACGAATGTTTATTTTTTCATGAGTCTCACATCACGTCATCCAGAGCAGGTGCTTTGTTTGAAGAATGACTCACGCTATCTGTTACAGTCTTCCCCTCAAGCCATATAAGTTATCCTCAATTCACGGCTTGCTCTTGGCGGTTGCTTTCTGGTAAAGACAGAATACCAGAGAAGAACCCCTGACCTGGATCTGAAAAATTTGCCTTACAGGGAGTTTCATCCGTACTCCGGAGACTGTCCGGGGGGGCACAGCTCCCGCGGTCTCCCATTGGCTTCTACGAAGCATGGGACCAAAGAACGCTATGATAAGTTTGAAACGAAGACCTACTATGCTCCCAGACACCACTCCGGGAACAATGAAGATTCAAGAGAGTGGTCCATACTTAAGACAGTTCCCCTCGGGGAACCGAATAAGACCAAGCGTCCAAAGACAGCCACAATATCATACGATGTGACGACCCCACAGCCAAGGGGCAAACAAGACAGTACCGGTATGGTCCAAGCCTGAACCATCCCCGAATGAACGGAGATTCTAGTCCTCTGAAGACTGATTGTATACCCCCGTGGTTGAGACTGCCTAAGTACAGATCCTAGCCAGTACTTCCCAGAAATTCTCCTGAGTCAATCCCCAGCGGGTCTGGTAAGGACACGCTTTTACGGAAGACGGGGACGCCCGATCTTTACCTTTTGGTTAACAGGCATAGTCCCACGCCCTCCGGTTTGTCTGTTTTTATCAGCTCCACCCCAGCCGAGGGAGCGGACAAGACAGTACCAGTACGGTCCCTGCTGAGCCTGATCCCAACCTGGGTACAATACCCGGGTTCTAGTCCTGTGAAGAATAAGGTACAATAGTACCTGATATTTTACCCCCGTGGTTGAGACTGCCTAAGTACAGATCCTAGCCAGTACTTCCCAGGAATTCTCCTGAGTCAACCCCCGGGGGGGTCTGGTAAGGACAGGTTGTTCATCAGGTTCAGAGGCTTTTCTGGTTCGACCTTTGCCTCGAACCAGGAGTAAAGGAGTAGAGTCTTTCCTTTCATATGGCCGCAGGGCAGGTACATGGTAATTACCTATGGAAGGCATAGAACTATCAGTAGCAGATACTAATGCAATTCTTGCGCGCTGTTCTTTACGCTGAATGAGCGGTCAGAAAACATATCGGCAACAAAGTTAACTTTGGAGCAGGCACGGAAAGTTGACCCATTTTACCACAGTCATAACATTTACGATCATCCTCTTCATAGTCACTGGATACCTATGTTTTTCACATATGTACCACGTTTTCATGTGCTTTTTGTAATCTTGGGCAACGTGACCAGTTCTTCCACAATCATAACATTCATTGAAATTCATGATCTTTTTTACCACTTCTTTTCTTTGGTGGAGATATACGATGCCTTGGAACTACGAAAGAGAGCTTCCTACTTATGTTAGTATAATGTTGGACTTTGGAAGTCAGTTCTTCCACTGGTTGAAAGATACCTGAACTAAGCGATATTGCGCTTCACTTTGTCTTGACAGAAATTTGTTAAATTTCGCCTTATCTTCTGAAAGCTCAGATGGTGTGAAAATATCATCACTAAAGCTAAATTTCTGTTTAGGGTTGTCATGGAACTACCGCCTATTGTTTGGAAGGTCTAAAGAATTCCAGCGCTACGTAAAAATTCGGTTCCTAAAAGCGTTCTGTCATCTTATGCTGGAGGTAACGCAAGTAAAGTTATACGGAACGATCGCCTTTCAATTTCAGTATCTACTTAGGTCGTATAAACTTATATTTCCTTCTGGAAACAATCGAAGGTAACAATCATGCTGGTTTTCTTAAATTCTATTCCTCTTTTTCTCAAAAGACGATATAACGTTTCTCTCGCTATAGTGTGGCTGGCTCCAGTGTCAGCACATACAATTCTAGTTAACCCTTTTATTTTTACTCTGAGAAGAGTCGTCTGGTATTCATCGACAGAGAATGTCTGAAGCTGTATAATTCTAAAATCAGCTTCTGCTTTCTTGAGAGAAGGGGAGAAGGCAGGGCATTTAGCCTTAATAATGCCTGCTTTCCCACATCCATAGCAACTAACAGGTGGTCGATCTTCCTTTTTTTTTTTTCATTTTCTCCTGACTACCGCTTTTATTTCGTACATGTTTGACTTCTTCATACAGATCTAATTTGTCAGCAAGCTGAAATGAGTTGTTTCACTCACTGCAGTTATTCCAAAAATATTTTTTATAATCGGGAGGAGCTTTCTTTTTAATCTGATCTGCCAGTATCAAACTCTTTCACTACTCAAACGTCGTGGCTTTTGATTCCTTAAGCCACCCATCGAAATAGTTTTGTAAGTCAAAATAAGAATCTCTCCAGGTATTTTCAGGATTTTTCTTGTGTTCGGTAAACAGTTGCCGAAATTTCTCAGCGCTCAATTTAAAGCACTTTAAGAGACTTTGTTTAATTTTCCGACACTCCTGAGCATCGTCAGAAGATTCTCTTTCAATTAGTTTTGCAACATTGGTTGGCAGAAGATCAACTACGCATTTTGAAGTTAGTATCTTTAGAAGGATTAATTGCCTTTAAATCAATAATCAATCTTTAGAAGGATTAAGAGTCCAGAAAGAAACTGATTCCAGAAAACTGTCCAGAAATAAATATCGGCAGTTTCAGGATCAAAATTAGGAGTTAACTTGTTTAGTTCTAATTTAAGCATTTCTGTGTCTACAAAAGAAGATAGCGCTGCAAACTCCGCTCTGCTAGTAGTAATACTAAACTGTAATTTTAATTTTGTAATTCAGCTGAAACGACCGTCATTTTCATTCTCTCTCTCAAGACGCTGTTCTATTTCCATTCTTTCCTATCATTGATAATGCGGTTCAAACGCAGAATTCTTTCGCAAACTCTGCGCCCATATGTGGGTTTAGTGAGCGTCTCCGCTAATTCAGTTAAATCCTGTTTCTTCCCGTTTGCTAAATAAGTCATGCTTAAATGAAAGTTGATAAATTTCCTCAAAATATCCTCCTAATTTTTTTCCTCCAACATATATAGGCTTCGTCAAACGAAGAGGAAAGAAGGAATTATAAATTTTTAAATAAAGCCAAATTTTAAATCTGCGTTTAATGGAAAATCAGCTTCAAAACAGAGTTTTTAAAAATGCACCTACCTAATATAAAAAATGAAAATGAAATTTAAAAAATGACGTACATAATTTAACTCTTCAACATTAAGGCTAATTTTCTAAGCAGTTTGACATAGCACAAAGTAACATCTCAAATTTAAATGAACGATTCATAATTCAGTAACCACCGTTAAATAGTTCAGTAGGTAGACATGTTCACCACGCAACGTTCATGTAAACTGTGAAAACAAAAAGACAGTTCTGTATCTCCCATTCTACTGGGCCGATTGACGAAATTCAAATTCCGTTTTCTGTGTATCGAAGGCGCGGTTTAGGATATATACTGGATTTATTTACAGCTATGTTCTAACATATGTATTTTGGCACAAAATCGGACTTTTTCTGAAACAACATATAATTTTTTATACGGCTCAAATTATGCCTAGATATTAAATTTTGCAATTTTTGGTGAGAAATTTATGAGAAATTTAAAAATTTATCTTGGCGCATTTTTTTTCAGTTTGCGCCAAGAGTAATTCAATTGGAGGAATTCTTAATTTATAGAACCTACTTACTTTCCTTTTTTTTTCATTGATGCACGAGAGGAAGAAAGGTCCATCCATCATTCTTCCAATAAATTTAACAAAGTGCTTAAACCGCATTTTCCAATAACTACCACTTAACCTTATATTAAATATGCCAAATTTCAAAACGCGCCAAAACTTAGACTCCCGTATACCTTAGGAAATTTGAACAAAAATTTTTTGCAATGCTTAGAAATACATCTACTTTAACAATATGTTAAAAATCTTATAGGTACAAACATTTTTACAAACATTTTTTCAAAAAATTTATGAAAAATATTTAGAACTACAAATTAAAAAAATAA
>KK116158.1:435928-457473 GCA_000611955.2 Stegodyphus mimosarum
AAAAAAAAACAGGAATCAAATAAATTTAATAAAAAAAGAGATATTAATAAATATATATCAAATTTAATTAACATAGAGGAGCTAAAATTTTGACAGCTAATTTTTTAGAAAACTGCCGGTGCGATTTTTACAAAATTTGGCAGTTTGGCATAATTTGAGTAGTAGAACTGTAATGTCCTTTCCTTCCACATTATCAATCTCTAAATTAACAGTTACTTTTCCCAGTGTTCTAGCAGCTGATTTACTCTGGTTTCCTAAGCCAAACAATTCCTCCACATCAGGTTTTATAGTAAGATTCAGTTTCCTAGTCACAGTCTGTTTCAATAAACACGAATTGGAACCCGTGTCTATGATTGCAGTAATTTCTTCTCCATTACTGATGCGAGCATATTTTAAATATACAGTTGGTGAAACACCTGAGTTCTGGATAAGCAATTTTTAACCTTTTTTAAGTCTGAACTCTTAAACGTACACCTTTTAAAAGTATGATCCCTTTCATTACATTTCCTGCAAATAATTTCTTTTTTAGACTGAGGGCAATCCTTTGCTATATGTCCATAATCATTACAATTGAAGCATTTCGGCTGACCCTTTTTATTGCGGATACCAGAATTACATTCTCTTTTCTTTTCGTCTATTTTATAAAATTTATCTCCCAAACTGTATTTTTTATACTTATCAAAACTGTTTTTAAAACCCACTTTGAAATTACTGTCTCTCTGCACAGAATCATTAACATTTCTTGGTCTTGAATACTGATTATAGGATGCCTCATAAAACTTAGAACAAAATTTAGGCTTAAGATTATGCTTAAAAGTTTTCTACTTGAAGTACTTTTATCCCTGCTCGAATATTTTCATATTCATCTAGTTTTTCGGCCAACTCTTCAGGATTAATGAATTTAGACCAATAGTCAATGAAATGATCTCGTATAGCAGCGGGGATCCCCTTTTCTGTAATTGGTCCGCAATAATCTGTTTTAAAGAGTCAAAATCTGTTACATTTAATCCAGCGAGCCACTCTTCAAAATAACTTTTTAATTCAAACGTGAAGTCCCTCCACGTATTACGCAACGTTTTCACATGATCAACGAACTTTTGCCGAAACTGTTCAGCGCTTCACTTAAATTTTCTCAATAGCAGTTGTTGAACGTGCTTATAGTCGTTAGCTTTTTCTTCTAACAATCTTCGTATTGAGTTCGACGTATTGAGTTCTTCCAACTCAATACGTCGTGCCTGTCTTTCAAATAAGACTGAATAAAAATTTATATCACCTTCACTCAATTCATACTCATGCATTAATTTACTCATATCACAAAAATTACTTTTACTAGCATTAGAAGCAACAGAATCATTTACATTGCTATTTCTTTCTGATTCCCGCTTCTACTTTCAACTTTTCGTGCTTAAATGCTCTTTTTTTTTTTTTTTTTTTTTTTTTGTAAATTCTTTTTGTAAATATAGTTCTTACTATTCAAAATTATATCCCTTAAGCCCACAATTTTAATATGAGAAGGTACATCTACCTCAAGTTCTAAGACAAGTTCCTTTAAGTCACATTTCTTGCTCTTCGCCAAATAAGCCATTTTAGACTTCAATTTTCAAATAATAATAAAAGAATTATACTTAGTTCTTTCCGTTTAATACTTAGACTTAATATAAACAGTTTATAAATGTACGTTCCTTTCTACTTTCGTTTTTGGCGAGCTTCCAAATTTGGAACGTACATTAAGGCAATACGTTATTAAATCTTCAGTAAAAATCCTTGTCAATCCTACTTCTGAGATGCTACGTACTTTCTTTAAAACTATTAAGCATTCTGCACTTGCGCAATAAATCTTTTATTCGTGCCTTATTTACATATCATTGAAATGGTACAACTAAAAATACAAGATTACTACGAGCGCTTCATAAAAATGTTATCGTTCTAGACCGCTTCCATCATAATACTCTCTCGTTGCCACGAGGGAAAAAATATAATATTAAAAAAAAATCAATGCGTTGCGTTTACGTATGCAATAACATTTATTATACATCCAAGTGCGAAATTCTAATAAGTATACCTCACAAGTTTCTTTTCGTGAAAACTCTGTTTCATTACTTTTTAAGCAACGTACATATGGAATTAAGACTTTTGGAGAATTTTGTTGCGGCTGTCGAAATTTCCTGAATCCTAAAGTGGAGTTTCTGCTATCATGAAGATTAACCAACCCTGCTTTGTATATTCGATAACGCGGGAAAAAAGTCGTTTTGCGGTATCGTACGAGATTTTGACGAGGTCAAATTATCGGATTTCGTTAAAAGCCGGCGCAACTGGTGCAGCTGTACCAAGCGGCAGAATTTAGAGGCGGGAAAAATGTTTCGAATTTAAAAAAGAACTAGATTGTAGAATTTCGGAGTCGCACAGTTCGCTCTCCGTGTAGGAGAAAGCGTAGCGCTGGCCTTGTTTTGCTAAACGGGATTTTGAGAAAAACTCGTAATTTCCACTGTGAAGAAAAAGTGCATAAAACACAAATTTAAAATCTACATCTTTCTGAAAGCTGTCGTGAACTGAAGACTTATTTTGATTAACACTAACTTTTAACTTCTACTATCTGGCATTACAATGTATTCAATATAATGCATGCTTCTGAGTAATTTAAAATATAATTATGTATTAAACTTTACCATTTGTTTCATATGAAGATTTGTCGACTATATTATTTTTTCCCCTCCCTTCTGATGGATCTTCGTAGCACCAAAAGGGAGGGCTGTTACTCTCGATCCTCACTTTTTTATCGAAATGACTTTTGCGATGTATTATTTTGCAAATCAAAATTCGATCAGTAAGGAACATACAGAATTTAGCCAATCTTTAATAGAATCGAGACTGTTGCAAATTTTTGTAACTATTTAAATCTATCAAAAACGCTTATAATTTATTTTTATAACTCTTATAACGCTAGAAAAAATCAAATTGTAGATAACACTTATAATTAATTTATCCTCACTTTTGCACAGAACCACTTTTGCTGTGTATTACTTTCCTTTTTTTATACATGGATGCTTCTCCGATTCTGTAACGAATTAAGCGAATGCGTGAAGCTCGCTACGGCATGAATTGCGTGGGAACGAGAATGGGAGAATTAAAAAGTAGGGAATAAATTCCAAAACAAAATACATATGCAACGAAGTTGCCAAATGTAAGATCAACATGTGTGAACTTCGTATTAATTTTATTGGAAATTCTGTATTTAAAAACTTTCAGTAGCTCAGCAGGAGTCACAGAACTGCCGCCACACCCCCTTATAGGACAATCTGCCATCGCATCCTCAACTGCTATTGAGATTTCAGAGACAATGAGTCTCAATGTTTTCTTATTTTTGTTGTATTTTGTCTTAAGGTACGCACCTTTATGGTGGACCAATTTGATGAGCCCTTATGTGTGAGGCCCCTCATGGGATTCCGTGATAAGCTCTGGTAAGAGCGGAATTAATTCCTACTGTAAACCAGAATGAGTATGCAACCAAAGCAAACCATGCTCTCAGTTTAGGTGTTATTTATTAGCTCAGAGCGACTTTGGAGAGCTTTGCTTTTTAGATGGGCTTTGCATTGTGCTGTGTGTAACATTCTTAGCAGTTTGAAGTGTAACTACTGTTTGTTTCACTTGAAACTAGTACTTCACAGTATCACAGTACTCTGTGAAGACTGGTACTGTAGACTGTTTTTGTGTAAAGTTCCAGAACTCTGAAGTCTTTCTTTTGATAAAATAAATGTTATCAAGTTATCATCGGACCTGTGTGCATTCTATTACGAAACCGCACGCACGCAACAATATATACCTACAAGTCGCGCCAAAGGATTTGAAAACTTTCTGGTGCTACTTTAAAATAACGTATACTTTCAGCCTTTTTCTATGCTTTGTAATTAATTTTTATTTTGTTCTGTTTATATTAACTATTCAAACAATTTTTCACTTGAATTTAAATAAAATTTTCTAATCCAACTGTTTCAACCATTTTTTTCACTTTGTAATTCATTTACATTTCCTTCAAGCTCTTTACATTAACCATTCAAATTGTTTTTCATTTCAGGTTTAAGTAAAGATTTTCTGGTCCGGCTGTTTTATCATTATTTACCTTGTAGATGTAAGAGTTTACATACCTAACGCCTAACGTTTCCAGATAAAATTGCTGTCTATACAAACTCAAACGTAACGTTTTCCGGTTTGGTATTATCAGCCACACCCACTTGCGTAATAAGAAAGTAAGAGAACATTATCATCCATTAGAATCACGTACGCTTTCCCTTGTATATCAACATCTCAACAGCCCGAAATAAAATACTAGCGGAAACGCGTTGATGAAACAGTTTCTCTCAAATATAAACATCTTATATAGATTTGAAATGTCAATTAATGCTAGTCTTATTGTCAATTAAGCTAGTCTTATTGAAATGTCAATTAATGCTAGTCAATTAATGCTAGTCTTAGTTGTCAATTAATGCTTATAAAATTTTCAAGATTTAAAAAAGAACTACGAATTTTAAAAAGTAAAATACAAAGCTAATAATATTAGTACGGGAATATTAATCTACAAATTTTAATGAGAGTCATATATATTTTATTTTTTAAAACAGTTTGATTTCCAGTTTTAATTACGTGAAAAATATAGTGCAAAGGAAAATTACATTAACGGACTTCTGACCAGGTGGGATTTCTTTCTGCATTTAAAAAAAAAAAAAAATGAGGAATGAAGAAGAATGTGCTTAGCGGAACACTTCGCTTTTGCAAATTAAGTTCTTTCTGAGAAAATCGTTCCAAATTTAACTCCAAGATATCCCAAACTAGAATTTTACAAACGTAATAGTAGTACTGTATTTATTGTCTATTTGTTATCCATACACTATATGCATTATAGCATGGATGCTGATAAGCAGTGATTTGATAGCAGAAAAATTCTAGTTATTCTAGTATATTTTACTGTGCTGATTTCCTTAATGAAATTTAAATTTTTTCACCACGCTCTTCTTCCTGCCCCGAAAAATAACAGAACATTGATTGTTGCCATTTTTTAAAATCTAAAATCAGTTTATCTAGTCTCAGGCCTGATCTAAGATCAATTTGTCTAAAGTTAGATATTTTTCAACCACAACATATATTGTTTCCAATTAACCTAGCTTAAAGGATCCTTTTTCACAACCTTAATTTATAAGAAAGGATAAGATGCCAATAACGGAGTAATGTAATTAGTTCGAAATAGCAAAAATGTGCAAGTTTCATCCAGAGCTTGATTAAAATATTTAGAGGCCCTATGCTCCTGAAAGAGTTTGGTGCTCCCACATATGCTTAAACCAGTTTTTCTCTGCATTCCTTCTCTTTCTCGATTTTGGTTTAGCTGCATCATGCATTCTATGGTAAAAACAGCAAAGGGAAATTTTTGGTGCTCCTTTTCTTATAAGGTTTAACGTCTTTCATTCCTGTAAACTGTAACCAAACCTTCGCTAGACACAAAGCGTCTTATCAGTAAGCCTAAAACTAAAGTGCAGAAACTTGAGAAAAGCGTAAAACACTCTTTTATTTTAAACTCAAATAGATGAACAGAAGGCACACCTGATGTTTACAAATCCGCCAGCATTTATAGTGAGGAACTCAAAGCATAAATTCATATGTAAAGTTAAATTTAAATATTGTCACGAATTTTTATCTATATGTAAATAATTTGAGTGAGGTTATTTTAAAACTGTAGTATTTTTTGCATAATGTAACATGAAAATCTGAAGAGTCGAAGCTCTGCCGGAAAAATAAGATTACAAAAGCAAGTCTATTTAAGATTGAAGTAAATGGCTAAATTGGCGAGATATCGCCAAGCTGGCAATGGTTTTGGTGACTAGTTTTTGTTACCAGATTTGGCGATTATTTGGCAACATTTTTGTCCTGTCCCTGTATAACTAATTGAGACTGTCACTGTATGACTGTAGCCGCATCCGGCCTTTATATGTAACTTTAACCTTCCAATAATTTCCAGAAATGGAAGATCCTAGAGATTTCTCGGCTCCCGGGGGAAAACTATAAGACCAGAAAGAACAGCAGCTCTCAGTTTTTCAGTTCCGAGTAGATTTCAGAGTATTGAGATCGAACGTGCGAGCTTTGCTCTTTATATGAGCTTTGTTTTGCTGTGTATTTAATGGTCTTAGTAATTTGAAGTGTAACTACTGGTTGTAATCTCTGATGCTGAGAAGAGCCGTAAGAATGCTTTTCAGTGGAAAGGTCCAAAACTACAAAGCGTTTCTTTTTTTAAAATAAATTTTATCAAGGTTTCATCGGTTCTGTGTGCATTCAATTTAATACGAACCCATACGCATGCAACAATATCTAATAGCCAAAGGCTAAACAGAGCAAATTAATCGCGAAGTTGTCTCTTTCACAGGAGAGAATTTAACTACCTGTAAGAATTATTACAACGCCAAGGGCAAGAGCTCTTATCTAGAATAGCAAACCTAGTAACCTGGCCTTCCATAGGCAGAACAAGCTCTGACTTAACAAACTCAAATCCTCACTTATGTATACGCGAACTAATTTTTTTCTGGCTGGTAGACGGAAAGAGAGAAGTGCCAGTAAAAATTCCAAACATAAAATAACTGCTTAAACAAATTAAATAAACCTCACACTCTGAATACCTAAGGATCTATTTGTGGTATCTCCTTGCTTTGAGGCCCTAAGCATGTGCTTATATTATTTAATGGTTAATCCATGCCTGGTTTCATCAGAGGCAGCAAAAGTTAATTTTGAAACTGTTACATTTCAAAAAAAAAAAAAAACTAACGTAGGCAAATAACGTAAGCATAACAATTTAGACAACGTAACATAACGTAGATAATAGTATAGACATATATAACGTAGACAAATGTAGACAATGTGAACAAATTATAACGTAGACAAATTAGAAATTCGTTACTTGTAAACTGACGTAGACTCCTTACTTAAAGTTCTTCAGAATACTCCAAAAATGAAACTTCTCAATCCTACTTCGTAAACCGAATAACTGCCTTCGGTGCCACTTGTTTATATTTGTGAACGAAGGAAAAAATCATATGGCTTTATGAAATTTGAGTTCAGCTGTATAAATACGAAAAACACTTATGGAATAGCAGCGAAATTCTGCTGATGAGTTCTGTTCCTCGTGTAACAAGTTTGCACTCAATAATAATTTCATTGGACATTCAATGTGCTTTCGACTCAATAAGATGGAAAGATATAATCAACATCCTCAAGTCAATCGACTGTCCTCAAGATATTTTACGATTAATAGAAGACTACCTACATAATAGAAATCTACAATATACTTCAAACAGTGGTATAATAAATTATAAAATTACCAAGGGCTGTCCACAAGGCTCATGCCTGGGACCAACCCTTTGGAACTTAATCGCCAATACCGTATTACTCTCATATGATCATATTCCTCATACTCATGCACAGGCCTATGCTGATGACTTTCTTCTTATAGTCTGCGGCAGTAATCGAAAAATGATAGAAGAAAATTCTAATAATTCATTAGTTATCTTCAGCAATTGGGCTAAACAATATCAACTCAAAATTTCAGTAGAAAAGTGCAGAGCTCTATATATACCAAAAACAGGATCTTCAGCAAGAAATATAAGAAATCCTATTATAAAATTATCTCAAAATAAAATCAAATTTGATAAAAGCTTAACTTATCTTGGCATAGTAATAGACAACCATCTGTCGTGGCATCAACATATCAAATACTTAAAAACCAAAACGCTTATACTTTCCAATTCACTACGCTCCACTTGTTCAAGTACTTGGGGCATCAATCCAATATTCCAAAAAATATGGTACTCTACAGTAATTGAAAAAATACTTCTTCATGGAGCCTCTGCCTGGGGTAATAACTTGAACACCCACGCTCAACGACACTTACAATCCGCTCAAAGACCATTTCTGTTATTAATATCGAAAGCATACAGAACTACTCCTACAAATGCACTTCAAATCATCACTGGTATACCACCCATCAATCTTTCAATCAAAAAAGAAGCCACAAAAGTCCAAGTCTCAAGATTACGTATCACAAGCTCATTTAACAATAACCTTTACTCTCCAAATAATTATGAATTCCTAGAACACAATCTGTATTTAAAACCTTCTCAATTTATTACAAAATCTTTAATTGCAACTTCATCAATTTATAATTTCAATCTTCAAATTTATACTGATGGCTCCAAATCAGATTCAGGCGTTGGCAGTGCTTATTGTGTATTCCAAAATAATAATATATTAAAACAAAGGTATTTTCGTCTTTATCAAAATAATACGGTCTTCCAAGCAGAACTTTTTGCAATAGAAGAAGCAATAAAGTATGCGAAAGATACTTCACTAACAAGTATCATAATTACTGATAGTGCATCTAGCATCTTTGCAATAATTGGCCATAGCAGATCTCCAATAGTACGTCGCATACATCATCTTCTATCTCTATTTACACTTAATCTCAGACCAAAATTTAAATGGACTAAAGCTCACTCAGGTACAACTGGCAATGAAATGGCAGACCAATTGGCAAAATATGCAGCAAATAATCCTTCACTTCCCCAACATTTTCTACCATATCCTCTGTCATATTTGAATAACGAACTAGAAGATGATCTCAAAACCCTTTGGAAAGAAAAATGGATCTCTGATACGACAGGCAGACGCACCTTTTTATTTATTCCAACTCCTTCAAGAAATCTAATATCTACTGAACGTGCAATCACAATTCTACTCACAGGTCATGGTCCATTTCCTTTCTACCTGCATAGATTTGGATTACATTCTTCAAGCCAATGCATTTGTGGACACGATGGAACAATAGACCATTATCTGTTTCACTGTGAAATTACTAAAGAATTTCATCTTAAACCATATAATGCAACATCTGCTCCACTTTGGTTCAAGCAATTTAAGAAAAGTAATATACTTCGTAAAAAATTGCAGTCACTTATAACTTATCTATCTTTAAATTGTGACAATCTCAAAGCGCCATAAATATTTACATAGCTTACTCCCTCCCACTTGGGAACTTCTGTAAACTAAGGATTCATACTTTCTCAAAACTTCGTGTAATATGAAATCATCATGATTTTCCTGAATTTATTAATGTAGAAAATTTAATTATCCTAATTACGTCCTCTCTAATTTTACTGTCTTCATAATTGTACATGTTTATATGTCAATTATCTTGACTTCAATTAATTACTACTCAAATGTTTTTAATTTAAAGACTACAACTCAAGGACTGTTCTTTTCATATATTCAAGACATACTCTTATGCTCAAGGATTGTTTACCTTTTACCTTTTACTTATCTCTACAGTTACAGACTACTAAATTATATCTAGACTGATTTATTTTTTTTTTTCTATATTTAGTGTTTTTCTCATTCTTTTTTTTAATTTGGCTTATATATTTCTAAATTATATTTGTCTAAATTCTTTAAAATGTATAATGATATTTTATAGTATATAATTTGGTTATTCTTCAAAATTAATATATAAAAATCTGTAAAAATAAATTTTTCAACACATGTAACAATTCTCTTAATATTTTTGTTATGAACTTTATTGGAAACAGCCTCTGTATGTCATATGTATATTTGTATATTCATTGTAACTTTGTTAAATTTTATTTCAAATAAATGCCGCTGATAGAGGATAATGGATAGTTTCATCAATAGAGCACAAAAGTTGAAAGTCGAAAAGATGGTGCAGCTGCTCTATTGATGGTCTCCTGTCTCCTGCAACAAGTTTGATGCATAAAATACTATTGCTTTTTATGTGAGATAGCAGAAGAAAGAGAATAATTACCGTATATTTCCAAATATAATCCGAGAGAAAAGATCTTGATTTAAATTCAGCCAAAACTGGAAATCAGTGTATATGTCAAATTTAAAATCACCCTAAAAATCCAGCTGTATGTATTGTCACAGGTACGAATAATGGTCGTCTAATTTAGATAGAATTATCAAATGGAGTTCAATGTGAATACCAATTTCCCTTCAATTTCCGTTCGAAAAATAGCGGTGACAGCACTGGAAAGAAAGGGCACTTCGAGTGCCAATAATTCGGTCAATACTCCAAGTTTTCAAGCATATGCATCCATTAGCGCTTCGCCAATTAGCGTGGCAAATTTTAGTTTAGTTTGCAGTTGTGTAATATTATGTAATTCTTATCCCCCTCAATTTCACTTTTACGAATAAAATATGATTCTTCGTTTCTGAAATATAATGAAATGCTTCGGGCAAAAAGGGACTACTTATTTTGGTAGTTTTAAACTAAAAGTTGTCACTTATTTTTGAACAAAGAAACTAAAGATGATATGACCCGTAAAGAAACTGATTGCGATGTTAATAGTGAGAGCGTGGACGATGAATTACTCAGCCATATCTCAAGCAAAACTTCTAAGAATTGCTAGAAAAAAATCGGAGTAAAACAGCACTGTTAAGAAATTTGATTAATATATATTAGGATTAAGCAAAATAAAAAATAATATTATTTTCTATTACATAACGCATATCATTTTTGTGATATAATTATTTTAAAGTTATTCTGAACGTTTATGCAGACTTCGAAACTTCAATAGTTAAGTTTGCTAAAAATTCTCAAATTATATACCTAAAATACGGTATATTAAAAATTTCTGGTCTAAAATTCAGACTTGAGAAATTAATAATGTAATTCCTAATTCCTTAGTCCCTTCAAAGTCTTCGATGTCATCAGAAAGTATACTTGCCACATCTTCATATAAATTTCAAAGCCTTGGTCTGGGAGTCTCTTCTCCCTAGCGTATTATTTGATTTTGGAAAAGGATCGAAGAAAATCCTTTGGAATTTTAAAAACACTAGAAGTTTTGCTATGGAAATGATATTTTTCATCACGGAATAAGAGTTAGGTTACTAAAAAAATGCTTAGTAGAAAAATTTAGCAAACGAAAATCCAATGCAGTAACTAGATGCAGTCAAAAATTCTCTCCGTTTTGTAAATGGGTACTGTTAATCGGATGATTAGCACTGCTTGACCGAAATCATTTACCAACAAACAATTGTACAATATAGCATGTATAAAAGCATTCTGTCAGAGTAAATCTAAAGTTTAAAGGTTTAATGGCAAACAATTAGGAGCACATCAGGCCCACTGTTTAGTGCACGAGTTTGATAAAGGTAGTATTGTAGCCGCATAATACTGTAATTTTCAAGGTAACTTGTAATACTGTATTTTTCAAGAACATGCAGGGCATGTAACTGACAATAGTATACGTTACCGCTAGTTTTAGAAATTCTGGCATGAAGATGGATAATACACAGTTTCGTGCAGGATGCTCTCTCCAAAGCGAAAGAGGACAAGAATGAAGTCAATAGTAAAACCACACCATATAATCATGTAATCAGAATTCAAAGACTGTTCTTGCATAGCATTGGAACTTGCAGTACCTCATATGCTCCAGAGCTAATAAGCACGCAGTTAGCATATGTCCTAAGCAACTGGGCATACTTGTCAAACAATTTCGGCCGACGCGCTCTAAGCAATGTTTAGTTAGGTGGTGGGAACGTAAGCATCTTCAGCACCTTAAGAAAGCCTTTGAAGAAAGTGATTCTCTGACAGAACCGTCTATTATCCGTAAGCCTATGCCCAAACGAGAAACGGTTATAGTCTTCAGACCTTCAAGCAAAGACTATCAAGTCTGTTCTTTAGGATCTGCGTCAACATCGGCAGCAACAAAGATATTCTCGAGCACATCACTTCCAAGACAGAATAACACTAACAACTGGTTGGTGGATATTACACTTGAGAGCTTCACGGAAGTACTTTCTAAAGGAAGAATTTTCTTTCGGATTCAATTCCTGCCCTCTTACGTCATATTATAGAAACCTTCGCTGCCACAATTGCCAAGAACTGTCTCTATGCAGGAACAGATGCTCTTAATGATCTGTAGAGCTTATTGAACCACATCGACAGCGGTTCTAAGCAGTGCAGGTTTTAGCTATGATATCACCGATAGACTTGCTAGTTGAAAGACAAGCGGATGTAAGACACGCCATTCGGATGAAAAAACACATGGAAGAGCCTGTGGGATGAAAATTACATATACACAGACTATGAGAAACATAACACATTTGATTGGCACCATCCGCCAAGTTTTGACCTGGATGGATTGATCCCTCAGTCCCCACCATTGTATGAAGAGCCTGCTTTGACCAGATGCACGGATGGTTCAAAAGTTAAACTAGGTATGGGGAGCATGAACTGTGATCTAATAAAGAATAACATAACTCATAGCTGAGAAAGACGTCTGGAGCACAAAATTCTGTTATCAGGGGCAAGTGACTGCTCGGCAAACAGCCATTCTTTATTTTCTGAAAAATCTAAGTATAGCACTATCATATACAGTGATTTGGCTTCAAATCTTGCAGCAATAGCAATACTTCCGGCAGAATTATTTTATTTCAAAATGTACAGAATATGCTGCGAAAAGACACCTGGGTCTAAGATTGATCTTATGCTGGGTGCCTGCCCATACAGGAATCCAAGGCAATGAACATGCTGATATGCTAATAAAAGAGGTAGCCAATGATGTGTCAATCATGGAGCAGCCAGCGGCACTTCCTGTTTCCTTTCTGAAAAGAAAAACGTGGAAACGGTTATTGTCTAAATAGTAAGTGCACTGGAATTTAGCAAACACGAGAAGAAGCCTGATTTGGTACTTCTCAAAAGTCAACTTAGAAATAAGGAGTAACTCATCGTATCTCACGCACTTCCCTACTGAACATGGGCCCTTCTCATCATACCTGCATCTCTTTAAACTCAGTAATTCTAATAAATGTGTGGCAGTGAAGGTGATCCAGACAATTTTGCATTTGAATGTAAGAATGCAGCGGGCTTTTATTTACGTAAGCCTTCTACTGAACTTTGCTGGTATGGATAGTTAGCGTTCTAGAAAACAGAACAGCGCTGTACATACTTGCACATATTATGAGCTTTTGCAGCATGTGATTGCACGACAGCTTGAGGGTTAGTCAGTCGCAGCACTAGATCCGTCTGTACCCCTTTCTAAGATAGCAAACTTTTATATTGCACTTCATAGTTCTTATTCTTCTTGCAGGCCAGCATATTTTGTATTTTCAGTATACGTAGTACTATCGTTGCGTGCGTACGGGTTCGTAATGGATTAAATGCACAAGTCGATAAAAAGTTAAAATGTATTCTTTTCACAAGAAATAAAACAAAATGCTGAAATATTTCCTCAAAGATATTCGTACAATATCACAATATCTCACAGTAGTTATAGTTTGAACTACTAAAATATAAACAGAACTCAAATTCCAAATACAGAGGAAACTAATCCGATCTCATTGCGAATTCACTACAATCAATAACAGCCTGAGTTCGAAGATAAGAACAACAACCGAGTTGAAATGTTTCTGTCCGCTTTTATAAATGTTTAATCATTCACGAGACTATTCTGGTATTTTCTCTGTTTTTCTGGATCGCAAAAACAATTACGAGATATCTATTTATTAAATGAGCGTGCTCCTGTAATTTTACGTTTCCGGTGCAGCTTTCTCTTAAGAGTCGTTATGCGTTGCATTGCATGGAGAAATGAAACAATTTAATTACAGTCCTACTAAAAATAGCTAAATAAATACAAAATCCGTAACAATTTATACACCTAAGGTAAAATGATTGTAATATATGCTTTAAAATGTAAATGTATGCTTTAAAGTGAAACATATGTTTTAAATGAATTGAACATATTCTTTAAAAATGAATGTTAGTATTGACATAATAAATGCATTAACAAAATAATTAGCATAACATAGTAAAAGTATAGCATTAATATAAATAAAAGTATACAGTAAAATGTAACTTAATGCTTTGTTGAAATTTAATATAAGATAAAATGTACTGCACAGCACTGTGCATTTTACAATGAAATGTAGAAGTAATAGTATAATCCTACAACTGAATATCTAGATATATACTGTCCTATAACTGAAATGTATTACATGCTTTCCATAAGCTTAGTCAGTATGCTTTAAGACCACTGCCTCAAACAAAAATTGCAATCGTATATTCTGATACTGAGTGTTGTTGATAGTTGTATATTACTAAATATGTAATTGGTATTATATTTTTATTCGTAGCCTAAGGCATGGTAATAATATTATGTACTGCACATAATATCAATTTGTTGTCATCCATGTATCTAACAGCATGTGTTTTCTGTTTGCATGTAGAGTTTTATGTACCAATGTATGTAGTACACTTAATCAATTAGCATTCATTCACATACGTGTTATGTACAGCTCACGATATAATATCTAATCTTTCCTTATCTTTATATTTAATTGCATTAAAAATAGCACGTAAATTAACGTACGAATAAAAATTTACGTTATTATGAACTGCTGTGAATAGAACTCTTTATTACGTATATAACTGTATTGTTTTCCTGAATTCGCAGCATATGATAGCAATGCATCAGCATGTAATAATCCTCACACATATATGTAATACGCGTATATCTATGTCTATATGTTGTGAATTTAGAAGTTTATCTGGTACTGAATTGTGCATTTAAATTACATTATATATAATCTGTCTCCACCTTATGTAATGCAATACTCTGTTCCATTTGTAAAACAACACCATAATAATGTTTCTACACTCCATTATGTATTTTCTGCAACCTGGAAGTATATCAGGTACTGAATTTTGCATTTATATTATATTGCATGTAATCTTCCTCTCTTACGTAATGAAATGCTTGTTCATTTGCGAACCAACACCGTAATGATGTTTCTTCATTGGAAACATGTACTTTCTACAAGAGCCTTGTTTTCTCTTGCCATTATTTTTTATAGAAACATAAAAAGGCTGACTGTAGTATTCCACTCCGATAAATAGGCCAATATCCCATATGGTAAACAGCTTGGCTGAAAGCCTGCTCAGCCACGGGCAGTAGTAGTAGTAGTAGCAGTGGTATCCTACAAGCGACAGTTCTGAGCATTCAATGCTCCATCTAGAGAACAATTCGCTTTGTTTAACCTCAGAAAATATTCCAAAACTCTATATTGTCAATTTCTTTTCTAGCAAAAAAAAAAAAGACAAACAAATTCACTGCGTTGATACCTGTCTTGAAGGGTCAGTTTTTTTTTTGCATCTGCGGAACTTGCAGGGCTGCCACTTTAAAAAAGATCGTAGAACATTTTATACCGTAGACCAAGCGATAGCCAAATCACGCAACACCGCTTAAACACTCACCGAAAGTTGGAACACTCTGGTAGCCACAGCAACAGCGACTTCATCCACAAGGTCATTTGAAATCTATTTCCGTCGTCGTCTTGGCAGTTCAATCATCTCACCAATCTCGTCAAATTCAGTAATCATTTTTTCCAAACTATTCTTCGACGTAAGCCCTTTACAAAATTTTCAAACGAAGATATTCTAGCACTGCAGTTCTGATAAAAAGACTCGGTGAGTAAACCTCAAGTCTTCTCTATAGGCATGGCGAAGAATTTTTACGACTAAGACTGATATTATTACCGAACTACTGAACAGAGCAACTTTGCCGGTTCCTGACATCAAGCCCTAGGGCACATGACATGTATGAATCTGGACAAGGAAATAATCTTTGAAAAGAAAACGGAGCAAAGGAAAAGGGGAGAAGCACCAAAAAGGACCAAGGACAAGTTTACCAGAAGGACGAGAGAGATGAGCATTCAATGAGAATCCTAAGACAAAGGAACAACTTCAAGATACAAAAACTGGCATCAAAGACTATGCTGAATACAACAATTCTACTATAATACAACAAGGCGACCATATTCAATACAACGAAAATACAACTCAATACAAATACTACAATACTACTGCAATCTAGACTATTAACACAATACAACAAATGCAACACTTCAACATACGATACAACACAACGTCAAAACTACACATATTCCAAAAAACTACTTCCAAACAGCTTCAAAACATCAATACAATGATCAAAAAGATTAGAAGTATAAACAGCTACCAACTGAGGAGCTAAGTGATGAAATTTTCATCGCCACTCATGAAAGTGCCAGCTGCTTATGGTCAGATGTTTCTATCTTCAAAGAGAACTCCATAATTAAAGTCTTGGGAATAATTCACGAATTCGCATTGTACAGCCTTTGTGAAGAATTTTTGGTTGGTTCTTTTATTATATTCTGAAATAGTCTCAAGTTTTAAGTCTCTGTGCAAAGTTCATTACGAATGAGACTGCGGGAGTCTGTAATAATGCGCAAAATTTTGTTCTGTACCACTTGCAGCTGGTGTAGTTGATTTTGAAAAGCCGAGATTAATATTGCTGGACCAAGTGAGACGTTGATTTAAAATAATACCTACGTATTTCGCCTTTGTGACCAATAGAACAGGTTCTTGAAAGAGGAAGAGATCTTTAAAAGTTACGTGCTTCTTGGTTTTGCTGAGGATTAACAATTGAGACATACTAGCATTAATTTTCACTCGCCAGTTGGTGCACCAATCTTCAACCGAGTGGAGATAATTTTGAGTTTATCGATGGCGTGATTTGCTTTGATTGATTTCACGACAATCGCCGTATCATCGGCATAACATGGTAGAAGAGAGTAGTTGTCCAAACCTGGGTGGGAAATTATTTTTACGGAGTTGATACTAGCCTCTTAAAAAAGTTCCTAGTTTACATAATGTCACATCTACATTGCAAGAAAAGCGCCATCTAATTGTCGAAATTTGACTATTATTTTTTATTGTAATTTTATTTTCTCCATGGTCCATATAAGTTCATACGAAGTTTCCACGAAATACGTCAAGTGAAAGAGGACTCCACATAGGTCTAAGCAGGGTCACTTGAATTATATTTACATTATGTATAGTCAGTCTGAGAAGCAGAAATAAAATTTAACCTCCCCCTCAGTCGACTACTGTGCCGAAAAGAATTAGCAATAAGGGCCACTTTGAAGTAAGAAATCACTTCCAAAGTTTTTACTGATAGCTAAAAAATACAATTAATTAAATTCCAATTTATATATATATATATTTTAATTGTAACTAACGTAATGACGACGATAAATGGCCAGAGTATCTTCTGACAAAGCATGTACCCAATCTGGAATAATTTTAAATTCCGTATCCTGTTATCTGTGTTTAGAGATTCCGATAATTTTGGATCATCAGTTTCTGAAGTAATTAGATCATCCCCCGGGAGGTCGACGGGGAGGGGAATCCCCGGCGTTTTGGGTAGGACCTGTACTTAAACAGACTCAGATCATGAGGTACATAATCAGTCTTCAGGGTGACTAGAAGCACTGATTCTTTGGTCGTAGATTCAGGCTCAACAGGGACCGTACTGGCAAAGAACCTCTATATATGTTCTTTGGTACTGGTACTATCTTGTCTGCCTCTTGGTTGTAGGGACGCTCTTGCTGCCGTTGGGGGTTCTGGCTCCCCTTGGTCAACATTTGGGAAACAGACTTTTCCTTTGTAAGTGACCGGTTGGGGCCCGATCACCACTGACTTGTGATTCAATACTTTGACTGTGTGCATTTTTGTCGCTCGAGAATGACCGAGGAGCTGGTTCACCGAAGAAATATGCTCCTCCTGGATCGCCTCTAGAGTAGGAGGCGCGATAACCGTGTTAAGGGTCTGAAAAACGTCCCCCTTTGATGTACTGTACTCTGATAATTAGATATTATTAGAAAATGATGTAAATTAAAAACTGCTGAAATGATATGGTAACTGCAGCAAAATTTTAATCAGTCGTTAAAACGTGTATCTTCTTTGACTAGTTTTCTAGAGTAAGATGGCAGCAATACACTGATTTGTGAGCATGTATAAGTATATTTACTCAAATACATCGCTGTTTTAGTAATAGTGACATTTAAAAGAATTTCTTTGGATTCAGTGAAAAGTTAATGAGTTCAAGTTGGGATTCGCATTTACCCTGGTCCCATAATTTTTATAAATTAAGAACAACATTAAGTACAACTATTTCTTGCTAAGATATTACAGTCATTTACATATCTTATTATCAAACCCCAGTACTTAAGCCGAAGCTATCGCCATAAGTGTGTCAGGTGTGGGCTTATCTATGAAAACTGTTCGGTCATTTAAAAACCCCATTCAACAGAAGAGCAATCTTATGCAAACATAACATTTGGTAATTCTTGTTGAATATGTAAACACTTTTAACTGCTCTCAATACTTCCAACAGATAGGGTAAACAGAATAACAAATTTATGTTTGAAATAAGTGTTCACTTTAAAAGAAAGAGTAAACTATGTTATCAAGAAGCATTTTATTTCTGATAAAAAATGAACTCCTCAAACCTTCCGATTATGAATGATAAATTATGAATACGCTTCAGTCCTAATATTAGGTTATTTGAATATGGCAAAGACACGAGGGTTATCTGCTAAGGGAAGAAATGCCTCGTGGAGGATTTTCTAAGGCAAACTGGCTGGTATTCAGATAGATTTCGATACATATGACGGAAACCACAAAATCTAACCATGCAGCTAGCCCATTTGCCTGACATTAATGTAGCGTGGTTGTAAAATAGAGATGGGGGGGTCAAATAAGAGTGATAGTAGCGTTCTCAAGCGTAAAGTTAGGCGAGTTATCAAATCGAACCCTGAAATGAAACCATGTAAAAGAAAATGGACTATTTATTTGGAATTTCTGCCTTTCTCAAGATAGGCCGTCGTGGCATAATTAATAGCACGTATGGCTAGAAATCAGAAGATCTGGACTTCAAATCCTGGCAGGGCAACCCTGATTTTCTATCTTTCGTCCAAGTAAATTCTTAACAGCACTTCAGGTAGGGCCAAACTAAAAATGAGATGGATTTATAATTCGTCACCTCTTGCATTTTTCGATTAGGTCTTCCCCTTTCCTAGTAACTCTTCTAAATCGGGGTGAATTAAGTAATTCTTACCTTCTTTACTACGCGTCTTCGTAATGCAATGAGAGCCCAGTCGGAAGACATGAGAACAGGATAAACCAAATGTGCTTCATCGGGATTCGAACTACGAATCTTCTTCTTTGTATATCAAAATGTTAACCATTTGCATCATGACAGCCCGCTCAAATGATTACGATAATTCTTTGGATTCTGCCTCTTCTAAAAGACGATCGGTAAAAGGCATCAGAGTCGGACAGCAAATCCACAAATCTATTATAGTAGTCAGGTGACGTTACATACTTTTGTAATGGATCATTTTCTGTTAATTCACTTCCCTACAATCTTAAATTTCCTAATTTCAATTTTTCGTTAGAATGCATTGCAATTAATTCTACTCGATTGCTCAGGCCAGCTTTGCTAAACATGAACATAAAGCCTATATTCCAGAAACAATCATTTCGAAATAAAAATAGTGCGTATTGACTTTTCACTGAATTCTGTGAGGTAAATTTAAGTAAAAACACTTTTCTGAAAAAACTTAATTAGTCGTCAGGTTAGAGCAAACATTTTCTTAGAATAACCACCAACAATTCCAAATGATTTTAGTTTTCTTTGTATCTTCTTGAACATGTGACAGTACTTATTTACGTTCTTAAAATTGCTGGTCATTTTCAAAAACGGTTTTCTTATGAAAGAGATTGCTCCAATAGGGTTCATTCTTCGAATTCTTATTAAAAACTTTCGTAGGTTACAAAATTGGAGGTTTAATAATTAAGTTAGAATTCTTAATTTATAATCAGTAGCACATCTAGGATTTGATTTTGGGGTGTGCAGTCATCCTAGTAGCGTCAAAATCACTGTTGCGCAATTTTTGTTTCTTATAATTTTGTCATTTAAAAATTGAATTTAATCTAAACTTCATGTAACTGCAACTATGTCAGGTTATTTAAGTATAATACATGATATCCAATCAATTGCATTTGCATTATTACGTTATTGATGATGAAAGTTTAATTCAACAATGCAAAAATACCTAATATTTTTATCAGGTCAAAAATACTCCTAAAAGCAGTTATTAATTTGCGCCAAACTTTTTTTACAGGAATATTTTTATGCATACACAACGAATATAATCCATTTAAAAACGTTTCATCGTGCTATTGTAATATAAAAATGTAATAATTTTTTAGATCTCTTAGCATGTAAACAATATTTTAGATGTTTTAGCGTAAAAAACAATCCTTCCGTAATGTACGTGGTAACTGTTATGCTAAGAAGATTTTCAAAAGTTCGTAAATATTAGAAAAAATTTCTTTTCAGGTCTCCAAAGCTTCTATTGCAGATAAACTTATTTACTTTGGAAGGAATTTTGTTGTCAAAGTTGCTTTTCAACGCTTGAAATACCAATGGTACAATACCACATGTTAAAAAAAAATATGTTTAAAAGAACCGCGAGTTTTCTTTCCTATTCAGAGTGGAAAGGGAATTTATTCTTTCGAAGAGTTAAAATATTAACCGAATTTAATAATTCTTCATGTTAAGTAAAATTTTCTTTTAAGTGCTGTAGAGGCATTAGGTTATTTCGAAGCTGGAGAAGTGAGAAACTAGCAATGCCTTCCTCGGATAGAATCTTCGAACCTCGGACCTTTCGAATACGCGCCGTGTGTACTAACCATTACATCACGAAAGCATGCTAAGAAGACGGGATCCAAGATCACACCATCCAAGTGTAAGCACAGATGTAAATTAATTTATAGTTATTAGACAGAATATCTACTGAGAAATGGCAACAGCCAATTTTCTGGATGTCGTTCTATTATACATTTATTTATTCAGATAAAGTACGATTGAAATGAATATTGGTACGATGAATTAAGAACGTCTGTTATGATATGTACGTTTAAGAATACGTTACACGTAGGTTATTAAGTTAAGAGTACGATTTATCTTTAAATAAATGTTTATTTGTCTCTTTTAAAATCGTCTTGTGAGTGATTAATTTAACTACTAAAGGAAGCTAACAGAAATCAGAAGTGGGATAATTCTAAAACCTAAGCCTAAAACTACAAGGATTTGCTATCCGTAAATAAGTTAAAACGAATTTGAATTTCAAGGTATGTGCATTGATTGATATAATAGATTTATTATAAAATTTTATTTTGTTATTTTTTTGATTATTTTGGAAAAAGAGTTTAATTTTTTTTCTCATTTATTTAAATTTTGATATATATATTCAGAACGTCAAACAAACTTATAAAATACCAATAACTGTGTTCTACTAAGTTATCTAATTGGAAGTTAATAATAATAGCATATATATACATATTTACATTTTAATAAGTAAGAAAATGTCTATTTTCGGTAAGGCAAAGAAATGTGATTTAAGAATATTAGCTGAAGAATTGGGAGAAGATGTAAATGAGAGTTATAAAATGTGCGATTTGAAAAAGATAATTTTAGCTAGTAAAGAGTACGATGAAGAATGCGCCAAAGAGTGGTTGAACATTATAATAAATGAAAGAAAAGAAAAAGAAGAAACTGAAGAACGAAAACGTCAAGAAGAAATTGAAGAACGAAAACGTCAAGAAGAAA
>KK116158.1:461237-473390 GCA_000611955.2 Stegodyphus mimosarum
AGATCAAACAACAATTTTTTTATCAACGATAGTAACATCAATGAAAAGTAAAGATCAAAAGGATTGGGATAAAAGAATTAAAGAAGTTGAGAGAAATTTGAATAACACAATCAATAAAACTATTGGGAAAACACCATTTGAAATACTTCATGGATATATACCACGATTTCAAGATGGAGTTTTGAGATTATTTGCTGATAAAGAAGCAGAAGTTATAAGGAACCGGAAAAATTACAAAAAGAAGCTAGAGAAAAAATTGCTAGAGAGCAAGAAAAAATGAAAACTTATTATGACAAGAAGAAATCGGGATCTCTATCGTTTGAACAAGGAGAAATAGTAGTAGTTAAAAGGAATTCAAAATCTACAGGGAAGTCAACCAAAACTCAACCTAAGTATCGTGGTCCAATGGTTGTGACAGAAGTACTTCCAGGCGACACTTTTGGGATATCACAACTAGAAGAAGCCTACGATGGTCGCTTTTATGTATCAACTGCTCATGTAAGTCAATTAAAATCTTGGAAAAACGCAGAAGCAAATGATGATGATGACAATGATGACGATGACGATAAGGATGACGAACTTAAAAGGCCCAAGCGAACAATGCGTAAACCATTGCGTTATAGAGACTTTGTGTAGGACTTCTAGATTTTTTTTTTAATTATATTTCATTTTTTTTTATTTTTCTCCTACTTATTATTAATATATTTTGTTGTTGTTTATTTGCTGTTTTAATGTATGTTAAGATTTGGTTCAATTGTGGACAATTGAAAAGTCAGGATGGTCGAATGTAAGCACATATGTAAATTAATTTATAGTTATTAGACAGAATATCTACTGAGAAATGGCAACAGCCAATTTTCTGGATGTCGTTCTATTATATATTTATTTATTCAGATAAAGTACGATTGAAATGAATATTGGTACGATGAATTAAGAACGTCTGTTATGATATGTACGTTTAAGAATACGTTACACGTAGGTTATTAAGTTAAGAGTACGATTTATCTTTAAATAAATGTTTATTTGTCTCTTTTAAAATCGTCTTGTGAGTGATTAATTTAACTACTAAAGGAAGTTAACACAAGAACTGATTAAAAACTGATATTCGCAAAATACGATTCAGTGGATTCATTTATAATATTGAAAGGACATGTTTTCTTGGTTGCCAGTCACAGAAGAAAAATATCAAATATTTCTTCATTTATTTGATTTAGAACTGTGACCAACTCTCAATAATTTGCCTCGCAAACTTTTTTCTGAATTTTCATGAATTTTTATAGATTTCTTAAAATATTATCACGGTGCAGGACTGAATTACTGCAATGAGAGCTATCGATTTAGACTCTTAATGGCAACGTATATGAAAATATTTTTGCCATTAAAAAAGCAGACATTTCAGTGAATTCAAAAGTATATAAATCTCAGAAGATAATGTCTATCTCGGCAATTCTGTATTGTTTTCCTGAATGAACCAGAAGTTTTAATAATTCCATCTTAGTAGATTCTTCTCTCTCTTTCCAACAAATGGGACAAAGTTTTTTCAGAGATTCTGTTCTTGATGACAGACACGTATCTGATATACTTTCAAATAGCCCATTTAAAGCAACAACAAGGGCGCTACACTTTTGGGGACTTGCTCACTCGTGCCTTTTCTCAATCAATTAACCAAACAAAACCAAAAATTAATTGTTAAGAATTAAATATTTAAAGGTGAAATAGAAAAATCATTATCACGTATTAAAATACGTCGTTTTAATTAAAATTGATTAATTTTAATTAAAATTTAATACGTCATTTTAATACGTGCAATTTTCAGCTCGTTGCTATTATTTTACATTGATGTAAATTTCAAAATAATATAAGACATCAAATGACAAACCATTGCAATAGACTGAAACTAATAATCTTTTAAAGCAAATCAATTTAAAATTTTATATATGTCGCTGAATTTAGTACCGCAAGAAAAGAAAAGGTAAGTAAAATCTTGTAATCAAAAATTTTAAATATATAAAAAGCTTCACGCTTAACAAACGTATTGACCCCAATATCGAAAGGGTTGACTGCATAAGATTTTTCCCGTTTTCCAATCATTGTAACTGAAATACAAGTGTGTTTTCCCTAGAAAGTTCTCCACGAAGACATCCATTCCTTAGACAAATAACGCTCGTAAGTTTTGCCATACTGAATTAAACAAGCAAATATAATAGAAGGAATGTATCTTTCCTTACAGAAAAATAAAAGTAGATGTTCTTAAAAAAATGTGAAAACTTAGCTTTAAAGATAAATATTTCAACAGAGTATAAAAAGATACGAAACAGAAAGGCTAATAAATCAGTTTGTTAAGAATAAATTTATAAATAAAAAAAAATTTCCGAAAAATATTTTTCAATAATAGAAATGAAGTAAATTAGAGATATTTTAATCTTACAACTAAAATCGAGTTAACAAAAATTAAAAGGGATAGCTTCCATTTCTAGATTCTAATAATGAAAAAAATCATAATGAGAAATATCCAGTTTGAAAAACACACTATTTAAATAATGCTAGTCGCCATCTTAGTAGGATCATTTAAATAAAATCAGGATTAATGCATTTTATTTCAATCATATTAGAATTCGAAAATTACGTTGCCAGTTACTAATGTTAGGGTGAAAGAAGCTTCACAAAACTTAAAATATGAAAAACAAAAATGCAAAACGTTCTCTTGCCTCCACCAAAATACTTTTAATTAAAAGCATAAATTAAATAATTAAGTAGATTTTGAAAAAAAATGGTTGATTTTAAATTGTTAAAGCAAGAAAAATTAAATTATCAAAAAAAGGGGGCTTGAATATTAATGTAGCACTTTTACATTAATTATAGTATTATTTATTTCCTTTCAATGTTACCTGCTGTTTATCAAAGGGTAATAGAAAAAGTACATTTAACTGTTTTATTTAAAAATTATGTATTATTTCACGTATTAATTTTCTAAATTTATAGAATTATCAATAAAAACGTTTGGAAAGATGCTTAATATGCTTCTTTGCTGGAAGTAAATATATATTATAAGGTACACTCACTTCCAAAAATTAAGCATGAAGATGTAAAATGCAAAAAAAATCAACAAATACTGATTTGATTGACACAAAATTCGGCAGGAAAGTAGGATATATATTTATTCATAAAACAAAATCAATAATTATATACAGAAATGAAAACAATATTAAATTTTTGTAAGTTATCAGATAATGACATACTGGAGACTTAAACAGAATTATTTATGAAGTGAAAATAAACAGCATAAAATGAAAAAAAAAAAGGGACATTAATAGGGTATGTGATACCCCCTCATCTGTATACAAAGTTTACACCTTGTGACCATGCTTTCAATTAGATGGTCAACCACCGCAAAATTAAGCAATCGCCATTCTTCTTGTGAAGCAGTTTCCAGCTCAATAAGAATGGATGGAGGTGGGAAACGTGAAGATACAGCACGGCCGAGAGCATCTCAAAGGTTTTCAATGGGATTAAGGTCGGGTGAATATGCTGCCCACGCCATACGCGCAATCCCTTCACTCTCCAGGTAGTTATCGACGATGTCAGCTCTATGGGGACGTGCGTTATCGTCCATTAAAACAAAAGTAGAGTCAACTGCTGCAGCGTACAATCTCACAATAGGCTCTAGGACTTCATCTCGATACTAGACAGCCGCCAAAGGACCCCGTTTAAAGATGTGCAGGTCGGTGCGGTAGCCTAATGAAATCCCTGCCCACACCATAATGCTTCCGCCTCGGAATGCATGATGTTCCGTGATGTTTTCGGACTGATTGCGTGTTCGTTGCTCACGCCCATATCCTTATCGGATTGTCATCTGGCTCCAGAGCAAATCTTGACTCATCAGTAAGCATGACATTGCCCCAGTCAGACACATTCCAATTGACATGTTCCCGCCACCACTGTAATCGTGCCCCTCTTGATTGGACAGATAGAAGAACACAAACTCGAGGTACCCGGGCGTAAAGTCCACTCATATGTAATCTTCGGCGTACAGTAGCGGCAGATATCGCCTAACCAATGGACGCTATAACCATAGATGTCACATGTGCGGAGGTCACTCTGCGATTCTGCTGGGCTACGATAGCAATATATCGATTTTCCGCGGGGGTTGTGACCCTTGGGCGACCGACTACGGGTCTTCGGACTACTGTCTGTGTGGTTTGGAATTGTTTCCGTAGACGTGAAATTACAGAATGATGAAAGCCAAAGAAAATAGCAACATCTGTGATCGACTGTCCTACTTCAATGCGCCCCACAGCACGCCAGCGCTCAGAATCTTCCATTCGTCTTCTGGAAGTCATAGAAACACGTATGTCTTGAAAACAAATTGTACGAAAGTTTTAAACACCTTCCATCAGCACTTACAATCAACTTCTGAAACCCTTCATAAAGCTGGCTTGTTATAAGGACTGCCTTTTTTGCATATTTGTTGACATGAAAGCGCGATTGGCTGTTACCTAACATATTTGCATACTTCCATCTACTTCTGAACCGAATTGCATCCTCTTCAATTCTGATTGGCTTCCGGAAATTAGCATTTCCTCTCCGTTCTTAACTTTTGGAAGTGAGTTTATTTCTTTCGCTTTCTTTGCTTGACTTCTGGGCGTCGTGCTCAGCACGCTCGACGCCATTTCGAGAGGTACGTGGTTCGAGTCCCGACGAGGTCATTCTTCCTTTTTCACGCTTCTTGCCTTCCAAATAAATACTAATGTCTCTACAATATATGTATATAAAAATAAAATTAATTTGATTATAGAATCTTATTATATGCGGCTTAAGTGTCTGTTTGTCACCGATAGTTTGGTTGCTTGCGTAACTGTACTAGCCATTGAGGTGAATTCGCTGCGGCATTCAAATGGTCCATCTGCACTCATACCATACATGCAGTTATCATTGCTTTAATTAAATTATCAGGGTATTTAAGAACATTTAAATAGTTTTAATTCATACAGTTGTTGCTTGTTATGCATTTAACTACATTTACATATGAATTACCTAGAAACTTGCAAACGTTGAGAAATTTTAAAGGAGACGAAACCAACTACCGAGTTGTGAGTAGTACATCTCATCAGGTACGTTTACGCAAATTCCTGTCGCGTAAAGAGTTCAAAATTTTGTCCGATTTTATTCCGACATTGTATTTTAAACTGAATTTTCAGCTGAACGCAAATTGAGCGTCTCAGTGGGAACGTGAACATTTGTTTGCATTAGCAATCGCGAGCTTAAAAATGATGGAAAGATCTACACAAGAAATGTTGCGTACAAAGAGATCTTTGACATGTGAATTAACATTTTATTATTTAAATCACCTTTATTTATTGAGCTAGCGGTGGCTCTTAAGATATGTACCGCCAGTGGTTTCCTTTATTGCACTCTACTTTAAGCAATTAAATAAATAGAAGGGGGAAACCCCGGGGGGGCAGAAGCAAAGGGGCGTCCTCGCCGCCTGACCTGAGTAATTCAGTTTGAATTAGCAGACACCTTTGCACAAATCATTTTAATTACAATTTATAATATCTAGAACAGCGGTCATTTCTTATGACCGCCGGCATTTCTAGTTGTATATATTGTATATCGGGTAGGTACTGTATGTAGAAGCGCTATTCTATACAGGGTTGCGCTTTGCCTGAAGTGAAAAGATACCGGAACTAGTATACTAGAACTAGGCCCGGATCTGCACTTGATATTTAGAAATATTGCAGAAAGATTCACAGGAAAGGAAGCGAAGAAAGTACCCAATGCCAATTAATTAAAGACAGTACAGTAATATTTTCTTTTCAACAGTAAGTGGGATGAGAGGAATGAAAGCATTACTGAAGCAACTTGGATCCAAGTTACTGAAGCAACGGGGCTTAGGCAAAGAATATGTATTGTTCTTTAACATAGACGTTCTTTGGTTTAGGATCGTAATGAAACCCAAGTGACCATTTCTTAGCTTCCCTCCCCCCGAGGTCTATTTTGGGAATTGTAATTATATATAGGTATGGGGGCTCAACTCAAAGCTTAACAAGCTCTTTAGCTGGCTCTGCATGGCCTTCTATTATACCTTAAATTTAGATGCACTGATTGACACACTCATCACTTCCAGGAGCGGGCTTTTAACCCTCATTCAATCATCTTTCAGCATTCACTATAGCTTGATCACAACAGTATATCTTCATTCAATGTATAATAGGGATAAGATTTAACAAAATAGTCATAGGTGATTTCTTCTGAAGATAGAAACTAGATAATAAGGCTATCCAAAAAGACCTCCTTATATTAGAAAATTGGGAAAATGCCACCTTTAGTTTTTATCAATTTTTGATACAAGGCTTTGGGTGGTGACGTTTTACACTCCGCCCTGGTATGCTACTGTCTAATGTCAAATTAAAATATTATCTGCAACGAAAAAGCTCGCGATATATTTTTCTCTCCGCAAGACATTTTTTTGAAATTCGAAGCATTCTAAAAATCATTTCTGTACTGACTGCTTGTGTATATTGATGCGTAAATAAAGATAAAATTCAGTAAATATGGAGTAATTTAATATTGCCTGAATTCAATGGTACCCGCTACCTGTAAATGGGTTCGTTTTTTCTCCAAACTGATTTGGTGATATTTGGATATCATTGGCAATAAGTTTATTTTTGTACAATGTTGAAGCAAGCTATTAGAGTTCAATGATATATCACTTTTATGATAGTCTCTACAGAAATATTTAGCTAAAAATAGGGCCAGCTTCTTCCCTGCAGGTTGTATATTGCTGGCCGAGGCCAGTACACGTTGCCTCTTAAGAGTCGCTAATATCGCGATTCTTTCTTAATTTCGCCTGCTTTCCTTGTTGGATCTCTCTATGCCTCTGCACCCCAGTGGGGATAACAGGCCTGCTACTATGCTTAAGCTGTTGTTGTGTATTTTCTGGAAGAAAACAAATCTATGCATCACAGCCAAGATCCGGGTGGACTGGATAGGAAGCATACAAGGTCCTTAAAGGATCCATCGGAATCCTGTGTGGTTACAAGCGAACATTACATAAACTTAATAATAGCTGCATAAATTATAGGATTACTTACATTAGTTTCATACAATCACATACTGTGCCTGATATTAAAGGAATTTTTCATTTTGCAATATCACATAGAAATATTTATATACTATTTACAAGATAACGGCTTAGAGAACGCGAGGAAAATAATACGAGATACAAATTAAACAGTATACGAGACTCAAGAATGTGTACTTCGCAATAAGTATTTTCTGTAAAGAGGTATATGGTGTGCGAAAGGTCTAAATATTTCCAGCATTAGTGTTGATGTTAGATCTTCCATCTTAAATATCTTATTACTTTCATGAGCACTGCTAATTTCCATGTTGATAATGTAAGCAATACACTTAAAAACTACGATTGGTCAGCCTACGGTTATATGAATGTAGAAAAACTTTACGATATTAACACCATTTATCGAGTAGAATATCGTTCGCGATCTGCTATTCGGACTTCTCTAGCTGGACGTTTTTTCATTGGAAGACCTTCAGCCGACTTCGGCTTGAAGCCACTACTAAGGCCAGATGTGGTGATCATTTTATTATGGGGGACACATAATAGATGGGCCACCTTTGTTTCCTTTGAAGGGATGGACAGTTAGAACCATGCCAAACCATATCGCAGTCGTCTCCCCTAACCACTATACCGTTTGGGCTGCTCGCTACCTGGAGAAGGACTCAGGAATTATTCTGAATCCGATGCTTAAAAAGTAGCGTTGCAAGCTGTCTTAGGATTCGATGACAATCGAGGATCTGTTTACGCAATTAAGTCCCGTTTTCTTTTCTTCCTTCTGATTGGTTGTCTTTCCTGCCCCCGATTTTTCCCCAACATCGGACAAAAACTTGTTGTTCAAACCAGTTCTAGGAGAATATATTTCTAGGAAAATTTCTCGGTTGCATTTCGCATTTTCAGTATATGATACGACTTTGAAAGACTGCCTTTGATGTTCTAATAACCTAATAAATAGAATAGCACTTTTCTAGGATGACCATTTTTACAAAAGATCAAAATCGTTCGGAACCGCATTCTACTATCAGTAATGAAGCTTAATCGAAAAAGAAGAATTTTTATTTCTACCTGTTTTTGAATATTACATAATAGTATATATTCGGGGCTTAAATTCAGCCGAAACTCCAAGCAAGACGATGTCCAATATTTTATTATTTAATTATTCATCATTAATTTAGTTTAAATTTATTAAATTAAAAATTTTCTCTTCATATTTATTGAATGTTTATTTTTATTAGTTCAACAGTTATTTTATTTATTTTTATTTGTCTTTCCTGACAGTCTTCTAGCTTTCGGCTCTTTAATTTTAGAAATTAAGCCTTCTACAGTTTCTAAGATGCGGCTCAAAGCTCTCAGGAGGCCATTTACCGTTTTACTGATCTAGATTTATTTCTCTAATCTAGCTATTTAAATTATAAATTTAAAATGAAATTAGAGTAATGGTTGTAAATTTTGTCGTTGTTATTGAAAAATTTGGTTTTTGGGACCCCTGTGTTTTTTCTTTGAAAATAAACAAGGCCCAAATATATTTTTCTGCTAGGGGTTCAAATATTTTGTTTGCATCACTGAAGGTATTCCATCTAATAATGGTGCTCCAAAACTCTAAGTATTGTTACAAAAAAAAAAAAAAAAAAATGCTCTGGCACCAGTTCTCTCCCCCCTATCAACGAAGACAGTTTAGGCAGCTTTCTGTTTCTTGAAAACTAAATGCATCTCAGTTATTACAGGAGTTATTCATAATAATACTAGAAACATATGACGATTAAAAAACACTTTGTAACAAAATTAAGAAACCAACTTAGGTTCTAAATATAGATATTTCCAAAACAAGTCCCTAAACAAACAAACAAAAAAAAAAAAAAAAATTAATACCTTCCACCCTGGCATAATGCAGCTAACATTATTAAAGCGTCTAAAATAAATATTATTAATGAGTAATTAATTATCTAGTAAAACATTTAATACTTTCATTAATTTCTAAAAAAGATATTGAGATAATGAGAGGCATATGCTCATAAATTCGGCGTACGCTCGTAAATGTTTCAAATGCCTACAAAAGTAAAAAGTTACAAAACGAGAAATAATATATAATATTTCAATCTAGAAGTCACCTCAAAAAATATATTAAAATAAAGAGGGGGGAGGAACCAGAACGCAGTGGAAACACAGAGGAAGGTCAAGAAGGAATAAATTCCCTTTAACCAAACTATTCTCTTTTAGTTCTACATTTTATTACTAGATGCCGCTGTCGTAGCTTCCGTTACCGGTGTTTTCATTCATGAACTCAACAGTTGATCAGTGCTTGGCAGCTGGAGTAAAGACAGGTGATAATAAGTGTTTCCCGGGAATTCTTCTTTGTTGATGGAACACTTGTTTCAGAATGAACTAGTTAACAGAATTATCTTAACTATTTGCTGCCAATAATAGGTCACCATGTATAGAAATTTATAGGTAATGTGTTCAAGCATATTTTTCATTTGTATTTTGAATAAATAGCAATATTTCTGTGTGATTTAATTCATTTATGATACTCGTATTCTTGTCTGTTATGGCTTGAGTTATTGTATTAAAGCAAATTATGTGTTTGGTTTATGAAAACTATGTGAAGTTTTGTTTATGATTTGATGTTTATAAATTTCTTTTGTTGAAACGAGTAATTTATGGAAGTGAAATTTGATCATCTTTTGTTTCGATGCTTAGGGCAGTTTATATCGTACGATAAGAGAAATGTTATCTAATATGATAAAAATTAATTACGAAAAGCTTCACATCTCTTCAAAAATTTTTGAGGTATGCAGTACAGAGAAATAAGATTTTATTGTAGCATTTTTTAAAGAATGGAAGAATTTATAAAGTGTGCACTATGTTGTTTCGTAATCTGTATTTGAAAATAAAAAAGGGACTAACTGATTGTATCACATTTCATAATTGATCAAAATAACTAAGAAAAACGGGAGAATTTTCGTGAATAGATTCATTTTTTATTTATTTTTCATTAATAACTATCCAATTTATTCTTGGAATTTTTTATTAATCATAAAATTTCATAAAGTAGAGTTAGATGATTTTTACTAAATATCTTTTCTACATATTTTTATCTACAATAAATTTCTCTGTATGTTATAGACATTTTAATGTTGACTTCTGAATTAATTATTTTCATAAATTGTTTTCTTTTATTGCAACTGCATATTTTTATATTTTTTGCTAATATGAATATGTGAATTCTAATAAAAATATATAGATAATTATTTATCATTGCCTTCATATATCTATAACTGGGCTTCTATTATTTATATTTCGTCTGTGTACATGTGTTTTTCTATTCATATATCTATAACTGTGCTTCTATTATATATATTTCTATTTATATTTCGTCTGTGTACATGTATATATATATATATATATTGCTTTTCTATTTATTGTGAAGTTTTGTTAAGTCATAATATTTCATTAAAGAGCCTTAAATAATTTGGATGACTTTTTTGTTTTCTAGTTTACTCAGATTTATGTTAGTTAAAAGAATATTTTGGGGAAAAATCTAAAATACAAGTAAAAAATTTAATCTCTGCTTGAATTTTTCTCCATTTAGTTTTATGAAGTTGCATATAGTTTATTTGCATATATTTAGTTTTATGAAGATTGCTCACCATGGAAGCAGCAAACTAGCTTGAAAGAACTTTTGAATTGGTACTGCAATTCAGTTGGCAAAAAAGACATGCTTGACATAATGTCAGCATTCATCATGCTATAACACAACAAAAAAGATTTAAATATTGTGCAAAAATTAAATTTTTTTTATTAAAGTGAGGTGAAAATATTTTTAGATTATATTTCATAGTTTTTATGTAGTCTGCAACTTTTTTGGACATTTTTATTTTCAAAATATTTTATTCAACTTCTAAAAAAATGTGAAATATAATCTTTAAGATCGTTATATAATTATTATAAAATGAGAGGTATGTCTTCGAACTTTTCATACTGTATGCTTCTATATGCTTATCTTTTTCTTTTAAAATATTTTCACTATAACCATATTTTTTTCTTACTACAGAATCATACTTTAAATCTTGATGGGACAATGCCAAGCCATCTTGTTGCCAAAACTTCTCCTGCTACAAGTGTGTCATTGCACAGTATAAGTCAGCAGCAAAATGCTGCTTCTACTAGTGTTAGTCCATTTAGTATCATACAACACAGCAATAAAAGTTTTGATGACATGACGTTAATTGGTAATGGAGCTTATGGTACAGTCTATAAAGCACGAGATCTTGCCAACAGTGGTCAGTTTGTTGCCCTCAAAAAAGTTAAAGTGCCACTTGGAGAAGAAGGTGTTCCAATAAGCACAGTACGAGAAATCTCTCTTTTAAAGCAGCTTACAGCTCTTGAACATCCAAATATTGTAAGGTAAGGAATTTGCATATATTATTAAATTATTTTTATATATGATGGTTTTTAAAAATGTTTCTAGATTAAATGTATTAACTCAAATATTCAAAAAACTGTTGACTAAGTTTTAATATCAAAAGAACACAAGAACCTTTTTCCCTTAAATACAAAGGGTGATTCTTTTTAGGGAGGGAAAAAAGAAACTTTTATAAAAGTATATTGAACTACACTTCTGAAAAAATTTCTGTATTGATGTTTAAGATGAAAATAAATAATTATAATAAATAACCAATCAATAAATTAAAATTAAGTAAAATGTAAGAAGATGAATACAAATGTAATTAATGAATTGAATAAATATTATATGAGTAAGTGAATATTATCTATATACATTACATATCTTATAGATTTTTCAGGCTTCTTATCTGTGGGAAAAAAATTATATTCATACACAACTGTAAAAAAATAAATATTGAGCATTCACATTTAACTTGCTTTATAACTACATATAATTTATCGAAGCTGAGATATTTGAATTCCTGTTTAAGTCTTATGATGAAAAATATAAAATAGGAACTTAAAGAATGTACTATAACCAGCAAGTGAAGAAGCAGATACTACAGAAATACACAGCATACAAATATTACTAAAAATATAGCTTATGTTCTGTCAATCTTAATAATCAGATC
>KK116158.1:479169-491229 GCA_000611955.2 Stegodyphus mimosarum
ACTTAGACATGGAAAGCTCACTGATGCTATAGTTGACTGAAAGCAATGATGTCTTCTTTCAGCAACTGAACAAAACCTAGCTGTATTACTCTGAGCCAAGACAAACTAAAAAACTTTAGAGTAAATGATTTTTTTACTTATTAAATGTATTGCTTACTAACTAATATCTGTTCTTGCTGATTTCTTTTTGTAATCTGATTTGCCTTTTTTATGAAGGGAGAGGGGACTTTTTCCTGCAAGGCAGTTTTCTGATTCACTGCCATTGTAAGAGTATCTTAATTAATTTTTGCCACTAAATTTGGAAAAATCACAAAACAAAGAGTAATACATTAATAGAGTGATGATGCCAATCTTTGGATCAAATGTCATGTGACTTGCCTTGGACTGTGGACTTTGCCAAGGATACAGTTTCTGTGCCTCCATTCTCTGCTAATTTCTAGGATCTTCAAAACCATGTCATCATTGCTGTAGCCAAAATTGGATTAAGACTTAAGAGACCCTGAAGCCTTAAAAACTACATAGTTTTTTTACCCCCTTTGTCTTGGTTTAGCTGCACTGTACATTCCATGATAAAAGCAGTAATGGAAAATTTTTGGTGCCCTCTTTCTTTGATGAACTAAGCACATGCTTATTTTGTTTAATGATTGATTCAGCTCTGGGTGTGGTTCTGATCACTGAAAATATACTGGCATTGAAGGTTGAAACAGATTATTGTGTAGATTACCAGCAAATGTGTTCTCGTTGATCATTTTTTTCATATAGGGAAGGAGTAACAAACTTGGTGAGTTTGCCTTTGTTTCAGTTTAAAACTTTGTATTTGTCATATTTGTTACAAATTTTTTAAGTTTTAATACAAATTTATTATTTATACATTTATGATCAAAATGCATATTATTATAAATCTGTGTGTGGGAAATTTCTGAGAAAGCAGAATAAGTTTCAAACTACTTGAGTAGTAACTGAAATATATGGATTATTACTTAAAATTTTAAAAATAAGTGATCAGTATTTTTAAATAAATATTTTAAAAATAGAATATGGACAAAAAGACTACACAGGACAGCTATTGTTGCATGCACAGTTAAATATGCACAGCATATATTAACATTATTAAGTCCATTTTATTATCATTTCTGATAGTTTGCAACATCCAATTTCATCAGTATGCTAGAAGCCAGACATCTGTGTAGAAACTGATAGAAGAATATAACTTTCTAAATTGTATGTTGTCAGTCATGAGTAACGAATGTGGTTCAAATGGAAAGTATACTGACCAATGTGGTCTGAATAGAAAGTATAGTGTCAATCACCATAACTGACATGGTGCTTAACATGTTTATGCATGTATAACATAACATTCTTATGCAATGCAATAATATAAGAAAACTCTGATTAGAAAAATATATAATATGGTGTATAAATCAGATTGTTTTAAATATAATTAGTATCTGAAATTGAAGCATAAAATCTACACTTTCTGTTTAAAATTTAGAAATTCAGTTATTTTTTATCAAATATTTAAAATGCATTAAAAAATAATAAATAGAAATTTTTAATTCGGTATGAGTAATTTTGCATTCTGTATAGATAATATAATAGAAAATTTAAAGCTGAATGTATGAAAAAAATTACTTATCTGGTCATTAAAATTGAAATGGCAATTTGTCTTTTTATGATTTTTGTATTTTGTTTTATTTAATTTAGATCTATGCATATCAAGAATTTATTAATTGCCTCAAATTTAAGAGCTAAATATGAAAATATACATAAGCTTTTGTAATAGAAATGGTCTCTTAAAAATGCTATATAATTTAACAGTTCTCTAGGTATTTGCAGTCATTCTGATGAAGTGCCATTGCAATAGAAATTAAAGTTGAATTGATTTAATACTGGTAAAAGATTTAGCGATATTAATTTGGGTTAGATAATAAAAGAAACAATGAAAGTTAATTTTTCAGTATAAACTTCCAAATTTATACTGTTAAAATACTAAGAGTTGTATATTATTCATTTATTTATTTTGAAGTTCTATAGTTTTATCTTGTAAAATATAATGTTTTGTAAAAGTAAAACATATAATCCTTCAGAAATATTAACCAGACATTGTGAGTGTTAATTTTCCCTTTAGAAAGTTTATTTTGGGCAAAAGAAAAGTGAATTTGGCATATACTGATTTGATATATCCTTAGTTATATCTTAAATTCCAAATTACGTGATACTAGCCGAATGTCTTTTGTTGCACAAATTCTTAATCTTTTTAACTTTCAGTTTAATTTTAAGACACTTTCTTAAAAGTGTTTTGCTGTTGTTTGACCACAGGATATTCAAAATTACTTAAAGTAATTTCCTGTGGTTACTTTTTTCTCATCCTATTACGTCAACGTTTGTTAGTAATTTTCCCAATTTTTCTGTGAAGCTTCATCATTTATTGCATTTTGATATACCTCAAACAAAGGGCAGGAAGTCTGCTCCCGCGTTCGAATTTACTCGGGAGAATGGAGGAAATGCGTAGTCTTCTGTCTGACCTTCAAGATCATCGCTGATTGTTTCGAAGAATCTTTTCCCGCCAAAGGCAAATTGGCGGTTTTTCTCACAGTTCCTGTACTATAAAATTATTGTACTGGAAACAACCAAATTCAGAAGGGGGGGGGGATTTACCGATGAAACAGAAAAATATGAATACTCTTCCTCAGTATCGTTTATTAATTATAGTTGAATATCATAATATTTGATTAATGAATTCTGTTCTTCCTTTCACTATTTTCGTGGTATTTACGATCTGTCCCCATTTTTTGTGTTTTGTGCTTGATCACCTTTTGTGATGTATTTTATGTGAACAACTTTTTGAAAATTGGTATTTTAAGTGTTAATAAATAAGACCATGTACCTTTTATTTATTTAGGAGAAAAAGCATTTGAATACTTAAGCGTTCGTTATAACCATGCCTTGTATTTTCGGCGCATTTTGGCTCGTGTTTTCTTACGTCTTTCGCTCAATACTGTATGAAACAGCAGCAGTCGTATTGTCTGGGTTAATGCCCAGGCGCACTAAAGCTGTCTGCCTTAGGGAAGGGATGCATTTATGGAGGTCTTTCGAAAGGAAAATGGCTGGTATTCAGATACCTCGTTAGTCATGATTTGATTCCAGGTCGAACTACAAGTGTTTAGCGATTTTGCCGCACATCCTCTGGTGAACCTCCGATCAATGAGGGAATCAACATCAGAGAAATCGCTAAGGAACTTAAAAGGGTAATGTGAAAACATTATTTGTAGATCGTTCTAAATTCAGCAAGAGGAGCATCAGGTCTTCCGTTGTGTTTAGACAATGACACAAAGAAGACTGTTTCCAGTCGCACAGCTTCTGAAACAATATGAAAGGACTGGACAACGGAACAAGGAATGCGCATTCATTTCAAGACACCCACTGTATATGGTGGTGGTGGTGGTAGAGAACATGGTCTACGTTATTTTTATTTATTTATTTATTGACAAATAAGTTTTTATTAGTTTCCACAATTTCGTTGCATCCATCGGCTTTAATGTTAGAATGAGATAACAAGGAACTGACACATGCATCTCACATGTAATTATTCCAATCAGCAGTTGAGTTGTGGTTCTTTTGAGCAAGCTTTGGACAAACCTCAATAGATGTTAATGCTTCACATCATATACACGTATCGTACGGGGTAACGAAAAAAATTCCTGATCAGCAAACCACGTTTTTGTTCGGCCACCTAGTGCTGATCCTAGACTATCGCCGCCCACGTGCAAAATAAAATTGGCGCCCCATTTTTACTGTAATATAATATGTTTTATAATCATTTCGCCGTCTTTAAAATTTGGCTGCCCCACGTGCTGTGCACCATCTTGCCGGCCGCTAGGACTGACCCTGCGGATACCTTTATTTTTTTCCGTCATGAGCAAAGGCAGGGCTGGCCCTAGCCTTTTTGCTGCCATAGACAAATCTCAAAGGTGCCACCCCTTTAAAGGAAGACATTTATAAAAACACGAAAACCAGAAAAATACCGTCTAATCTAATTGAATTAAGACAATAATACACATACAATATTTGCAGTTTTTTTTATTAAAAACACACAAACTTGGAAACTGAAACTAATACAAGCAATACTTTAAAAAAAAGAAAAAGAATACACAATACTAGTACAATTTACCTAAATTAAAATAATCTCTTTCGGAACTTTTTTTTTTTTCTGCAAAATAGCAAATAAATTCTTTCAGATCTAATTTATTGCTCAATTCATGTTCAGTGGCCAACGTTGCTAAACCATTAAGATGGTTTTCAGTAGACATGGTTCTTAAGTAATTTTTTATTTGCTTTAGTTTAGAAAAAGGGCAGGGTTAGCAAAATTCTTAAAGCAATGCTTAAATTTGGCTTAATGTTAAAGGAGGTAATGAGTTTAAAAACGTCAAATGGATATTCTTTAATTTTTAGAAGTGAAGGTCTATTTCGTCGGTTATTGTTAAGATCGGAGGAATCACCATCTGTTAAGACATTTTCCAGATCTTTACAATGTGCCAGTAATTTATTTCTGCACGTGTCTTTAAGTTTTTGGACATCCTATAAAAATTCAAAAGAGTGGTTACGACTATTCAATAGATAGAATATCGGCTTCCAATGCCCCAGTCGACTGATCTGTAGTAAAGAAGAAAAAAATTTTTATTTTATACAGGGTGTTTGTTAAGTTGTTTGTTATTTGATGTTTAATAACTCATAAAATAATAAAGATAGATTAAAATTAATAACATAAATGGTTAGATAGACTCAAAAAGTTTCATGATCCTTGTCAATGAACTTCCACGTGTGCCCCCTTCGTCGCACGGAGAATATCAAGTCGATATTCAATTTCACGCCAGGTACCGGCAAGCACGTCGGCATCCGCAGAGGCTATTGCGGTTGCAATTGTGGCTTTTAGGTCATCAATTTTCGACACTCTTCTCCTGTAAACGTTGTCCTTTACAAATCCCCAAAGGAAAAAGTCCAGCGGCGTTATATCAGGTGATCTGGGAGGCCAAGGAATTGGACCTCCTCACCCAATCCATCTTCCTGTAAAATGGTCATTCAAAGAACTACGAATGATGGTACCCCAGTGAGGTGGTGCACCGTCTTGTTACAAAAAGACATGGACTGAAGCTCTTCTAGTTGTGGAAATACGAAGTTTTCCAACATGTCTAAGTATACGACTGATGAGACCGTCTTTTCTGTAAAAAAGAAAGGCTCAATGACTCGGTCGTGCATTAGTCCACACCACACATTAACCTTTGGGGAATTCCTTTGTGCCTCACGGTATAGTTGTCAAATAGTTGCCAAAAACAAAAGAGAGAAAAATGCAATTAATAAGCAGACGATATTTAGAAAAGTACAAATATGTAGACTGGAAAATGAAATTAACCTCGTGCGCAGACGATATTTACAAAAGTAAAGGTATTCAAACCTGAAAAGGAAAATATATAAGTTATTCCATCAATAAATGCCATAAGTTTGTTTATATCTTCGTTATTTTATGAGTTATTAAATTTCAAAATGGGTCCGGGACTTTATAAACACCCTGCATTTCTCTTTTGAATCTTTTATAGGTTCGTCTACAGTTTCTAGTAAAAAATTTCGGTTCTTTTTAGTCGAACATGGTGACGTAGTCAGTTTTTCCCTATGTCTATTTCGTTAGCTAATTTTTCAGCTTCGTTGTCAAAGAATTCGCCCAAGCTTTATTATTTGTATGAAGTTAATGAGAGGTTTAATAAATCAGTGTCTTAGGATAAATCAAAATCTTTTGCTTCAAGTAGTTTACTTATCGGATTAGCATGATTCAAAATTTTATACCAAATAACGATCTAACATAAAAGAAAAAAATTGTTATATTGTGATCACTAATCACCTCAAATCATAATGTTAGAATTTTTTGTGCAGGTAGATGATTTTAGAGCAGCTATTTGTGAAATTGTAATTTTCTGTGTAATCTAACATGAACAATCAAGAGATACAGAAAAGTAAGAATACAGGGTCAAGTCTGTTTAACATCGAGTAAATGGGTATCTCGGTAATTGTTGAGATATCGCTGGCGGTGTTGATGACTAATTTTTGTCGCCAAACTTGACGATATTTTTGTCCAGTCCCTAAATCACCGTAATAGGTATAGTAATTTATCGCTGTATTAGCTGTAACCGTAATTCGACCTCATATAACTTTCCAGTAATTTCGAGAAGCAGAAAGTAATAGAAATATCTCGGCTGCCCGATGAAAACTATGTAAGGCCGATGAGAGTATATGCTCTAACTTGTTAGCTGTTAGCTCAGCCTAAGTTCCAAGTACTATCTCCGTTTTAGCTTTGCCGGATTGCACTCTGGGAAGAATTGTAAGACTATTTTAATGGAAACTTCCAGACTCTGAACTGTTTCTTTTGATAAAATAAATTTTATCAACCTATCAACGGTACTGGGCGCATTCAACCCATTACGGATCCGTACGCACACAACACTTTTGGTGTCAGAAGTGGGATTGAATGCCGGCGTCAAGAGCGATGGAGTAGCAACTAAGACAGCTCGTGACTGCCTTTGGTGCATTCCAAGAAAAAAATGGAAGCTGGTCGAGAATTCATTAAAGAAGAGATGAAAGACGTTCAAGAAAAGATGAAAACTGTTCAAGAAAAGATCGAAGCAGGTCAAGTGGAAATGAAAAGAGAAATTACCTGCATAATAGAAAACAAATACGAGGCTATGAAAGCCAGAATAGACACGGTTGGAGAAAACGTGTGAGAAATTCAAGAAAGAATTTCTGCGGTGTAGCAACTAATGAAAGAAAGAGTTTCTGCCGTACAAGAACAAATCGATCAACCAACTGAAGGTGGGGTTTCACTTGCTATCGCCAAAGAAATTTACTCCTTAAAGAAATGCATAGCGACAGCAGGAAGCTATTGTAATTGTTTTTAATTTTTACCCATGCCTTCTTGTCCCTGTCTGAAGCTATCCACATATGATGGGAAGATCTTTTGGCAAGTTTATAAGACAATATCCTATAGTGGCGGAAGTGAGAGGATGGGATTCACGAGTTAAGGCCTGTCATCTCGCCCCTTCTCTGAGAGCAGACGCAACGGATATACTTCAGACTCTTCCCGAAAACCAGAGGCCAGATTTCGAAGCTCTATCCGGCGCATTGGCGCTGCGCTTTGGGGAGAAGTGTTTAAACGATTATAGCAGGTTTTTATTAAAATCCCATCAACAGAAGCCCAAGAAAACACTCCAGGAACTTGCCACTGATGTTGAAAAGCTGTCTCACCTTTCCGGTATGCCCGACAGAAACAATCGAAATCCTGTCCTTGTAGTACTTCATCAATGGCATCCAGGATCCTGAAATACAGAAAGCTCTGCGAATGGCGAATGCCAAGGATTTAAAAAGCGCTCTAGTGTGCGCCATGAAATTCGATTCAGGCCAGCAAGCAAGTAGTAGAGACCGCCAACCAGTCAGAGCTGCTGAAGTCCAGAAGCCAGTTTATCAAAGGATTGTTCATCTAGACGATTTAACCAGACAAAACAAAGCCTTGATGCGAAAGAAGAGTGACAAGAAACCAATTCTAAAGAGCTGAAACTGCTGTGCTGAAGACCACGTACGAAGGAACTGCAAAACATTCCAAGGGACGGTAGCTAAGACCTCTTCCATTAAGAAGGAGGGAAACTAATTAATGGCCATCTCGCGGGGTGGAGGTTGCCAGATAATAAGAACCCCCATTTTAAAGCGCTTCAGATTTCTGCAATGAGAGGCGGTGTCATGGACTCTTCATGATGGGACATATCAATGAAGTTCCTTGCCATATGGCCATCTACATAGGAGCTAATTCGAAAAGATTTGGGTCAACAATTGGAGAACAACCACCTTTCGAAAAGATTTAACTCAACGATTCGAAGGTAAACTCACTTCGACGCCACCCTGCGTTACCCTCCAGACTATGTCCGGGGAGAAGATGGACATCAACGGAAAATTAAATCTAAACATCATGTTTGGAAGTGCCGACTACCATCACATGACATATGTGACAGATACTACAGATCCTTGCATACTCGGATTGGATTTTTTAAGGAAGTATAGTTTTCCCTTGGACTTTAAAAATAACAAACTACATTCTGCCTATGAGGATATAAAACTATTCGGAATTAATGATGGAGTTAAATCTGCCCACCAAATCTTATATGGATAGATATCACAGTACCAGCAAGAACAGAATACTACCTGTATCCATAGCTGAAAACAAGTTTTCGCCATGGCGTAATGGAATATCTTCAAAACTGTAAAAACCCGCGAGGAACACTAGTAGCCTCGACACTCGTCGATTTGTGGAGGACCGTTATCCCGGTGAGAATTGCCAATGTAACTGATAAGGCGAAAGTATTAGGAAAGGCGAAGTGGTTGCAGCATTTACTTCAGTGACCTGCGTTAAACCAAACAGTGACCCTCCTGAACCTGTGCCATCAGAGAGCCTAACGTGGGAATCCAGAAAACAAAAAGAGAGGGTTAAGAAGCTTCCAACTTTTCTTACTGGCCTATCGCAGAGCTATCCACGAGACTACCTGCTAATCCCTGTCGCAGATGCTCTTCAGTAGTGACTCTCGTCTGTCTTGTGATCTCTTGTTTAGTCGTCCGCGCCTTCATCGCCTGAAGACTACATCCAAGACTTGCAGGCACGGTTTGAACTGATGCACAATTTTGCACGAGAGCGAGTGAACTTGACGACGATGAAGACCCGATACGAAGCGAGAGCTACAGGACATTGATTCAACAAAGGTGACAAGGTGTGATTGTGAGATCCGATTCGACGAAAGGACTCTCTCCTAAACTACAGTTACCTTGGGATTGTTCTTACACAGTCCTAAACAGGGTGATCAGCGTCGTAGTTCGGATCCTTAAGTCACTGAATTCTATGTTTAAAGTCGTTCATTACGACAGGCTAGCTCCTTACTATGGCCATAGTACGTAGTCCCCATAGTGTATATAATGTAAATAGTATACTAAGATCATGTTCCTATTTGTTTCGAAATTTATTTTTATGCACTCATTTATTGATTTAGTAGTTGATCTGCATTATGTTATTTACTGAAATTATTTTTTAAGTATTGCATTCATTTCCAGTAGTTGTAAATATGGCTTCCAGTCCAGGAATTGAAATGCTCAGGACGTACAGTCCTTGGGAGAAGACAGTGTTACGAATTTTGTATAGAGCAATTATATGTGAAATTTTATTTTTCTGTGTAATGTGGATAGAAATAAGCTATGTCGGAGTAGTAAGAATAAAGGGGCAGGTCTTTTTAACATTGAGTAAATGGGTATGTCAATAATTTGTTGAGAAATCACCGAGTTGGCAACGATTTTGGCGACTAATTTTCGTCACCAAACTGGACGACATTTTGGTCCGGTCCCTGTACCACCGTAATAGGTATTGTAATTAAATAAGCTGATCACTATATTAACTGTAACCGTAATAGATCCTCATATTGCCGTCCAGTAATTTCGAGGAGCAGAAAGTACTAGAAATATCTCGACGGCCGGGTAAAAACTATATAGGGTTTGTGAGAGCATCTGCTCTCAGCTGTTATCTCAACGTGAATTCCGAGTACTATCTCCGGTTTACTTTCGCTCTTTAGCTGCGTTTTGCATTACTTTATGTTGAACTTTCATAGTATTTTAAAACGTAACTACTAATTGTACTCTGTGATATTGTGAAGAGTTGTACAATTATTTTCGTGGAAATTTCCTGATCTCTAAAGTGCTCTCTCTCTATATAAATAATAGTAAATTTTATCAGCCTCTCATCGGACTTCCATTCGTTCAATCTGTTACAAAACTGTACGCACGCAAGAATATTATCTACACCGCTGCTCAAAGAATAAGCAGCAAAGGCAAAACACATAACAAAACAAAACCTATTTAATGGATACACGTGAAATTGATCCAAGAGGTTGGTGTGTCTTTACTACACCACGTAGCAAACAGTAAAGAGAAGATAATCAAAAACACATGTATTACAACTATCTAAGCGAGCATGCTTTATCGTCCATAAATATCGCTTCATTGCTCAAAACAGCAAGAGAAGGATGCACAGGAGGTTGTATAATTTCGTCGCAATATCGGACGGCCGTGACGGAACCACCAGGAATCACGTAGAGTTCACTGCGGCCGTTCATTGCTATTCCAGACCATACAAGTAAGTCTCCTCCTCTGTAATTATCTCTTTTGACCACGTTTGACGCTTGATAGCGTGTCCCTGGCTCTCGCCATATCATTGACTTCGGGAATTGTTCTAGATGTTAAATCGAGACCCATTCATAGAGTACGTGGCCCCACCGCTCTGGTGTTCACGGGCCCAAATTAGCGGCGCAGTTGGCGAAATATGGCTCGTCCTGCAGCAGCAGAGACGTGTTACATCGCTTCTTTAATGGAGTTAACGGTCCCTTGCATCTTTCCTTGGAATGCAGCAAAAGCAGTTAGCTGTCTTAGTTGCTCAGCCATCGACATTTGATCCTACTTCTGACACCAAACATTGTTGCATGCGCACGGGCTCGTAATAGATTGAATTCGCACAGAACCCATGATAGCTTGATAACATGTATTTTTTCCAAAGCAAACACTTTACAGCTCTGGAACTTTACAGAAAAGTACTCGTACAACTCTTCAGAGTATCACAGAGGACAGTCAGTAGTTGCACTTCAATCTATCAAGAATACCAAAAACTACGCAGTGCAAAGTACATCCAAAGAGCGGTGCTAACTCGGAGATATCTCAATACTCCGAACGCACGCTGAACTAAACAATTACTTAGAAACTGATGCTTTCCCCGGTCTTGTATAGTTTTCCCCCACTTTACCTTCCACTTCTCAAAATTACTGGAAGGCATATTAGGGCCGGATGCAATTTACAGATACATATGACATCAACTACAATACACATTACACTTATAAAGGGACCGGACCCAAGTACTGGCCAAGTTTGGCGACAAAAATTAATTGCTAAAGCCACTGCCAGCTTATCTATATCCCGCCAATTTAGCGAGATTTATTTAATGTTAAGTAGATTGGCTCCTGCAGTCTTATTTTTACATCAAAGCATTTTTATGTTACGTTATACAAAAGATATTTCAATTTTACATCAAATTTCACTTTTTTCACTTCTCGGTGCCTGCCATTTTAAACTAAGTCCTAATAATGATATCGAATTACGAAATTATATTATCTGAATAGTTTTCTTCTTTTTAATTGAAATACGTTATTTGTTGAAATTTTATTAGGTAAATAAGTATTAAGCGCAACGCTTTTAAGGTTGCAGTTTGTAAATGTAGATGTAGTAGATAAATATATGCATCTATAGTAAATAAATAAAATACATGTTTTTGCAAATAAATATTTGATGGCGTTATTTTCCCGCCGCCCATTTTGTTTGTTACCTTAACGCAGTGATTCTCAACCTTTTTTTTTTTTTTTTTTTTTTTTTTTTGTTACCCTTTTAATATTTTTAAATAACACTTTTAACGATTTCAAAGTTTGGCGGCACACAAAGAAAAAGATAAGTTTAGAAGTTGTTTATTTACCTATAATACACTGTGTAAAATAGTTTATGATAATAATTTCGAATGTAAAATAAAATAATATGTACTACAAAAATAGCAGTACGTTTATTAAGGGATTAATTACAAGTTAATAATAAGAATACTTTTAATGAGAAATTTGAGCTAGATATTTTTTGATAATTTCATTTATATTTGGTCGTAAAAATGACAATCTCATACCGTCGTCTTCATTTAACAGTCTCGATCTTTTATTCGTTTTTATGTTGGTTAATACTGAAAATCCGAATTCACACAAATAAGACGTAGAAAATTGTAATAACATTTTTAAACCTTTTTTGGCCATCATGGGATAACCGCATCTAATGTTAATCCAAAATGAATTAATTAATTCTTCCGAATATTTTAAAATTAAGTCTCAATTATTAAAAAGCGAAATTAGTTCTTCTTCATTCAAAGTTAATTCGAATACAGAAGTATTCGTTATCACTTGGATC